>CATIWM010110552.1:0-29534 GCA_949671775.1 Mallotus repandus | reverse complement strand
TAGAAGTTAACCTAATTAAAATAGGAAACATATTTTTCAATTAATTTAGAATTATATTTTAATTAATTTAATTTTTATTAGAGATAAAATAGAAGTTAACCTAATTAAAATAGGAAATATATTTTCAATTAATTTAGAATTATATTTTAATTAATTTAATTTTTATTAGAGCTAAAATAGAAATTAACCTAATAAGAGTAGAAAATTTACTTTCAATTAAATTAGAATTATATTTTAATTAATTTAATTTAATTTTTATTAGTAAATGACTAAATTATCTAATTTTTATATAATAATGAATAAAAACTTTTTTGAAATTTTATTTATCCTCCTCCCTTTTCGTATATATATATATTATTTATTTATTTATTTATTTATTTCGATATTTTAAACTCTCCAAACTCTAAAATGAGTTGGACGTTTGAGCCAAGATGACAATGACTACAATCAACAAACTTTTTTTTTTTAAGACTTCCACATCCAAAGGGAATACTACTAATAGTTAAGTGAAACTTGAGTCGGATAGCAAATGTGCCATCAGGTTGATACAGCAGACTGACAGAAGAATCAATAGCCACACACAACTTATTCAATCTATTGCTGAGTTGTTGCATCGTGATTGAGAAGTAAAACTGGGTCATATCTACAGAGAGTCTAACCACGTGGACCACTTCATGGCAGAGCTTGCAAGAGGGCTTGATATGGGGTGCCATAAATTTGACAGACCCCCTGCAGGAGTGGTGAAATGGCTGGATTATGATAGGCCCGGAAATGGTTTCAATAGAATAGTGCTTTTGTATTGATTTAGGCTTGTGCCTCGTTTCTTACCAAAAACAAAAAATTAACTAGGATAATGTTTGCAGCCTATCTCCGTCGGGACCGCAACATCTATCGGTCTCTATATAACTAATAGTTGAAAATAACCATATATAACTAATAATGTAACATATATGAAAAAATATCGATGTAAAAATATAATACTAATTAGATGACAAAAAAAAAATAACCACATGAATTTAAACAACATACATTAAGAAGTGAGGGCACATAATATATATGTGTCACTAATATTTTTTAAACAACTGGAAGGTCAAGAGAAGAGGAGATCGAACTCATAATTTCACCTTACAATATCATCACCTACGTTATTAGACTACAAAAAGTGAGGACATATATAAGTTATTTAATACTTGCAAAATACCCATTTTTTAAAAAACACAAAGACATAAATAAAAGCTTGCATATGTATATATGTTCACAGCCAAGGTGAATTGTAGATAGGAGTGACAACAGACTTGACTTGTAGATACTTATGCAGAGCATCCAATCCAAGGTCTCTTCCAAAACCACTCATTTTGTATCCTCCAAAAGGGCAATCATTATCAAATCCAAAGTAACAATTGACCCAAATGATCCCAGCACGTATTGATCTCGATACTGTGTTAGCCACATCCAAGTTCTTTGTAACTATTCCAGCTGCCAGCCCATATTTAGTATTGTTTGCACTCTTTATTGCTTCATCTACTGTCCTGTATTTGTATTCCAAACACCATATTTGATTATTCTATTTAATTCTTAAGAACTGAGTAATTAATTATGAAATTGAGCAAAAAGCACTGATTCATACTTGAACTTCATCACAGACATCACAGGTCCAAAAATTTCTTCCTTTGCAATGATCATGTCCTCCTGTGCAAATTTGAGGAAACAAATTACATTGATTATAATAAAAGAAAACAAAGAACTATGTACCAAACTTGTTAAAATTTAAAAAGGGTCATGAAAATATTGCATTATTATATATGTATTTTGTACCTTCACATCAGTGAAAATGGTAGGCTGGAGATAGTATCCTTTGTTGCCTAAAGGGCAACCACCTGTTAACAAGGTGGCTCCTTCTCTCTTGCCATGTTCAATGTAATGCAAAATTTTATCATACTGCTGCTTATCAACCTGAGCATATATATGATGAAAAATATTCAGAACTTTCAGTTTTTATGTTCGAGCAAATAATTGATCGCCAATGTTGATCACTTGGTATATATTTAATTACCTGTGGACCTAAACGAGAATTAGGATCAAAAGGATCGCCAACAACCCACTCTTTTGCCTTCTCAGCCAACTTCTTTACAAGCTCATCATAAATCCCTTCCTGCACAAAAACTCTTGAACCAGCTACACACACTTCTCCCTGAAAAATGTGAATAAAATGATGGGTTAAAGCCTCTATAGACCGGGTATACCTGAACTGTTTAATCACCAGCAATGTGTGTGTGTGTAAAGGGAAATGAACTAATTTGCCTTGTTATAAAGGACGGCGAGGAGAGCAAGCTCAGCAGCTACATTGACGTCAGCATCATAAAAAATGAGGAGAGGTGATTTGCCTCCTAATTCAAGTGAAACCTGTTTCAAGTTGCTTGTTGCTGCGGCTTGCATTATTTTCCTTCCAACCTCTGTAGACCCAGTAAAACTTACCTGAAAAAGACCATCGATATATATATGTATATATATAGGATTAGTGTAGTGGTAAATAATTTAACAATACAGGGTGTAGTAAAACCAGTCCTCACCATATCAACGTCCATATGAGAAGCTATAGCAGCACCAGCAGTCGGTCCAAATCCAGTTATAACATTAATCACTCCATCAGGAATGCCAGCCTAATTAACCCAATACATACACACGAATTTAATTGAGACAACATATATAACAGGACACAAGATATATGACATTGCAAATTTGTCTAGAATTCATCAGATATTAGAGCCGTACATTTGGTCCAACTCCAGGATTTATTCATCCAGGATTACCTGCTTAGCTAGATGAGCACAATAGAGAGCACAGAGGGGAGACTGCTCAGCAGGCTTGACAACCATAGTGCAGCCAGCAGCTAAGGCTGGAGCAACCTTCATGAAGAACATATTGCTAGGAAAGTTCCAGGGAATGATATGTCCCACCACACCAATGGGTTCGAGCAGTGTATACCCATGAAGCTCCCTCGACATTTTTAACACTTCCCCATGAATTTTATCTGCTGCACCTCCATAGTATCTTAAACGGTCAACTGACTGAGGAACGTCAATAGCTTTTCCTATAGCGACCAACTTTCCAGCATCAAGAGAGTCTAGTGCGGCTATTTCTTCTATATGTTCTTCCAATATATCTGCAAATTTTGCCATAATCCTTCCCCTTGCCTGCTCATTAAAATTAAATACAACATTTTGTCATTACATTAGTGTTCAAAATTAAGTTCCATCATCGATCAATATTTACAGTTTTTTTAAAACATATATGTATACAGTTTTTACGTATAGAAGGGAAGCAATTTTTTTTCATAGAAGGCTAACAAGTTCATTACAATTAGCATCAGCCACATTAGTTATATATCATGCTTGTATAGATAATTCTATATGATCATATCACTAACCATTAGGTTAATAGATCAAATAGGATCAATTTGTTAGAGATATAATTAAATTTTTAATCTAGTCCTCTTTTTATGGCCCATTCAATAGAAGATAAAAATAATTTTGCAGATGAGTGACCCACATCATTAAACTTTACTCGATTAAAAATCTTTAAACCCAAAAAAAATAATTAAAAAAAGAGATAAATTTTAAAAATCTGTGTATTTTAGCCGGCTGATGAGGTGTGGATCATATGACATTCACATTTAATTTTGCTTTTAATTTTTTTTTGTTTATTTCCTATCAACAAAATATATTTTTTAACAAAATAGTTAAATATTCAATCGATAGATGATAGAGTAGACTCCTTAAATTTAAATGATTATGACAAATAAATAATTGAATTCCCAATTTTCTATTATCATCGTATCTACATTTCTAGTATTTCTAAAGTCAAAACTCAAATGCATGACATCTAACAATCTTATTTTTTTTATCTATGTTTCTATGTGACCTTTCTATCCAATAAAATAAGCGATTTGTCTTTATCTTCTCTTATATTCAATTTACATTAAATTTATAATAATTTTTTTATAGCTTACCATTTTCCTTCCTGAAAAGATAAATTAATTAGCTTATTTACCTCGTAATTATTTCACTTATAATATATAACCAAAAAAAATAGTTTAAATACAATTATTTGCATATAAAATATGAATTGATATGATTTATAAGAGAAAATAGAGCTTGTAATTCTGAGAAAAAACTATGTATTAATTGTAATTCAATCACAATGATTTTTGATGTTTTCTATTTAACATATATTTATTTAGAATATAATTAATCATGAAGAAACATTCAAAACGGAAATCCAATAATTCAATGTCACACCCTTTGAACTTGTTTAATTAACAATATTTTTATAAATAAACCGTAAAAGTGTTTGGCAGGAACAATGCCTCTACGCCAGCTGGACTGCTGGAGATGTTAGCAAGAAGATAATATAATATAAAAACTTTTTATTCTTACAGAACCAGACATGCGCGGCCAAGGGCCAAAGTCAAATGCGTTGCGAGCAGCCTTCACAGCTAAATTAACGTCTTCTTTATCTCCTTCTGCAACTCTTGTGATTATCTCTCCATTTCTTGGATCTATCGTTTCAAATGTTTTCCCTACATACACCCACATGTATACACATGTTATTTGCCAAAAAATTCAAGATAAACTTTTTTTTTTTTTTTTGAGGGAAAATCAGATTCATCCAAGAACGTACATTGAAGAAAAATGAGTAAAAAATATTTTCTTGAAGCAAAAAAGGTAGAATGTTTGTTGGATCGGCTTTACCAGATGACAGTATGTATGCTGCTGAAGTGCTGCATGTTTTAAGCTGATACATATATACCCTTATATTTATACATATATATGTTTCTGCCTTTTCCTTCCAAGAAAAGATATATATGTTTATGTTAGATGTACCTGAATATATGTACACACACCAAATCTCTGAGATTTCTTTTTTTGTTCTTTGACCATGAGAGCTTGGTATAGAAATTGTTTAAATATCCAGTCAGAACTGGGAAAAAAAATGGGGGGGATTATATGTACGTTATATATATATATATAAACTTACTTTTAGTACAATGGTACTGTGTATATAACAAACTTTCTGATATAAAAGAGTAAACGAACTGAAACAATTAATGTATAGGAAAGATAGGCTTTGAACAAGATCAAAAATGAAGAAAAAGAAGATCTGGGTACTTACATCTATATATATATATATATATATTCACAAGACCAAGAAAAACTAAAGATGTGCATGTAAAAATACAGAAAGAAAATATAGAGGGAAATGATCACCTGAAATGGCATCAACAAATTCTCCATTAATGAACAGTTTTGTGAACTTGATTGTTGGTATCTTGAATACACAGTGATCAGAGCTTCCATTGGCCATTTCTTGCTTTCACAGTTGAGCTATGAATATATGTAATTATATATGTGTAATGATTTTTCAGTCTCCAGAGTGCCAAATAAACTACTCCTCCTCTGCGATTTATAAAGACAATGCATATACAGTACCGGGTCAAGAGTGGGCCCGTATCCATCTTACTTACGGTTCCGGGTCTAAATTTGGAAATTTTTCTTTATATATTATGTTTAATAGTTACAAATTTTCTTTTTTGTCTTCTTTTTTAGGTTAAAAAATCTCTGATAGTTAATAGATCTATTGCAATTTTTGATTTTTTAGGTTAAAAAATCTCTGATAATTAATAGATCTATTGCAATTTTTGATGAATGATATCCTTTCACATATATAATATTTTACGTCATGAGTTGCGATATAAATTATATCATTACCATCCATAAAAATATTAATAAAATTAAAAAATTTATTATGTCGCAACATATATCATAATCCTTTTATATTACTAAGGATATCTTTTTATAATGTTGTTCCATTTTTTCTATTAAAAAATTGATATAAAAATTTTAATTATTTAATTAGTTTCATGAGCTTAACATTCGAAAATCTATCCTTATAAAAATTGCAAAATAATTATTAATTAAATTAAAATTTTTAATTAATTTAATTTGAGAGGCTCGAGATGATGAAATTGAGTATGAGTGGCGTATAATAGAATTTTTCTTTATTTTTAAATTTGAATTACATATTTGTCAATCGATTAATTCAATTGTATAGTTATTTTTTAAGGGGATGATTACATGTACTTTAGATATCTCTCAAGCAAGCAAGGTTGACTTCATAAATCATATAAAACATCATTCATTAGTTATATAGGCCGGCAGGGGAACATTTGATTAATTTAATGATATAACTCTTTTCAAATTGTTTATAAATTAAAAGTTTGATTTTTACTTCAATCATCCTAATTTCAAAAAAATTAAAAATAACTAAATAAAACTAATTCCACTTTCCAACCTTTAGTTACAACAGAACTAGTCAATGCCTTTGATATTATGGAGAAAAAAAAAACTAGATTGGTTAATTAATTAATTATCATTTTAAAATTGAAAAAATTAATGAATTTTTTTTCTATTCTAAAATTGTAGTCTCATTTTTTGTCTGAATAAAATTTAGATCACTTGTATTTTAGGACGATAGTTAATTTAATATTTACTAATACGTTTTTATTTAATACATATTTTTTATTCTGATATTAATTAAAGAATATATATTTTTTTAACTATATTCTTACATTTTTTGGGTAGTGTGTGTAAAAGTCAAAGTAAGCCCCTATTTTTAAAATTAAAGAAGTAATTAATTAAAATGTATCATATTCCATTAGCAACAAGCAACAGCCACTACAAGCAAAACATTTTATAAAAACATAACATATACACAAAAAGGATGTGAGCCGCCATGACGAAGTCATAGGCGCATCTGCCTCTCGAATGATGTGAAATCTTTGTGGTGATGTCTAATACTCTTAAGATTATAATTGCTAAACTTAGGATCTTCTTTACATGTAAAGGGTATGCAGCATTGTGACTGCCTGACCTTTTTTCTTTCTTTGAGATCTTTTCTGGTCCAATGAAATCTACCACTTGGTTGCAACATTTTCTATGAACTTAAATCAAGTGATCGTTAACAGCCACTCAGCACAGCTTACTTTGCCCTTTGTGAATCCATTCCACTCGAATTTCAAATTTGTTTGTAGAAACTCTTATGGTTACGTGAAATTGGAAGCATTAAGGGATTATTTATGAAAGGAAAAGTTCCTAATGGTGAACTTCAACTTTCAAACATTTAAAAACAAAAAAATAAAAGCTTCTTTTGATTATCTGAAGACCAAAACATCTATAACTTCAAAACAAAGATACAACACAAAGTGAGAAAAATTTATGAGACTGGGAAAAGCAAGCACAAGGGTCTCCAATGAGACAAGAGAAATTAGACCTGAATATGACAAAAAGAATCCCTAAGCATTTGATGCTATTGCGTATATGATGACGATTGGTATGTAGGTGGAGCACCACTGCCGTAATCATATGCACCATAATTAGCCTGCCCTCCGTAAGTGCCACTTGTGCGAAGACCAGCAGCACCTGCACCATCCACTGGAAGTGAATAGTGCTGTTGAGGAATTGCTACAGGGCTTTGAGCGTGAGAAGTTCCATAAGTTGATGCATAGGGTGTGTTTGTATGGCCCTCGTAGACACCCTGGCTAGGGTAACTACTGTATGGCCCAGAATATCTTGCAACTGGACTATGCTGTGGCAAGGGACCATGGCTCCTTCGGCCATAAGGTGAATATGCATTTGAAAATTTAGCTGCTTTTCCAGGACGGAAAGCAGGTGGCCTGTTGTCTCGGCCACCACTTGCACCAGGGCCTCTCTTATTTTGAGACTTAACAGCAGCAGCTGCTGAACTCTTCTTCCTCTCTGCCTTGGTTTTCTCCAGCCGAGTAACACGCTTCCTTAAGCTATCAAGGGGGAACTCAGATTCAAGCTTGTGATCTTCAACACATTTGATGACAGCCTTAATGGAATTCAACTCCACTGTATTTGGCTCGTCCTGGAAAATAAATTAAGGACCTATGAATTCTTGCAGACGTCAAATAATTTAGATAAATGAAATTACACTGCATAAATGGTGATTAAACACACCGTTGCAGCTGCACTAAAATTTCCATTCTTCAAATTGGGGTTTGTATTCTTCTTGGAATTCTTCATGTAAGACTCAATAAGAGAAACAAGAGGAAATCTTTCAGATAAACCAGACTCAGAGGCAAAATACACAGCCTCTAACTCCTTCCCATTTTTCACCAACTCATCAATCATCTCTGCAAAAATAAAATTGAAACAATTAAGCTTATAATTAATGTTCCAAGCATAAAATAAAATTAAAAAAAATTGATGTAATTGCTTTAGAAGTTCAAAACAACACAATCAGTGTTTACTCTCATGGCATGCTACATCTAACAAATAGGCCTTCTATTTTGGTCTTTAATTAACCAATTCTATGTTCTACACAAGAAATTGGAGTTTGACACATCGTAATCATACTAAGAAGTTATGGTTCCATGCCTTGCTAGGGACCAAAAGTAATGAATATAGAAAAAAGAAATTTAGTGATTTACATCTATCAAACATTAAAAGAAAAAAGAAATATATCCATTCCTATCGTCAAACCATGGAAAATACATAATAAATACAATTTATAACTGTAGTTGACTATAGCAGTTGTCCATATTCCCTTGGGGACAACACAAGAATACATTGGGGCTGGACCTCATTCTGATTATTGATTTCAGGCTGCATGTTAAAAAAACAAAAACAAAAAATCCCCTGCCATACCTAGCAACCCCAAATGCATGCATCAAGAGGAAAAAAACTAAAATGACTTTTAAGTGGTTCAAAAATTTTTATATTTCCATCAAGTGCTATCTACCATGCTTGTTCTGAAGTCAATGCTGGACAAAACAAGGCAGAAACAAATGCATCATGAAATTTATATTTGTTTTCTGATTACTCACAACTCCTGCACTAAAGCACAACTCTGTTTGGATTTGGACAGACAAGAGTAAACTTAGCACAATTTATTATCTTCAAAAAGGGAAAAAAAAAAAGGTTCCTGTATGCAAAAAGGTAGCAGAAAATGATCTAATAACCCCATTTATAGTCTGTCAGAGCATCTTAGGGGAGGTGTCCAACGTTCTTGTTAACGAACTTCCACATTGAAACACCCTCATGGTCCAGGCTGTATCCATGCAACATGGGTAGCTCATCACAGACACAATAAAACACGACCTTTAGAATGCCAAGATATATCCAGCAGGCAATGTGAAAAAAATTAGGCTTTCTATTTTTCTTCCTAATTGGAGATCCACATTAGATTTCCTCGTACATATGTAAGATATAAAAGAAATGCACCGCTAAAACTTCAAAGTGAAATAAAAATCATCTAATGAGTTCATAAAAAAGAAGACACTTGACACCGACAAGAATTAAAACCACATCACCTCAGTCATCATTCCAAGAATTATGACAAGTGGAAACCAATTGCAGCATTTAAAGGAAACAGAGTAGTGCTATCATAGACAATTCAAGTAATTACCGGTAAAACTTGTATTAGTACTCACTTCAAATTCATAAACGCTGCATCCTTCCAACTCAATTTTACCATTACCATTGATAGCAACCACTCTTGCAAATGCTCAATTTAGATAAAGAACAATATGCAACAACAACAACAAAATATAGTGAAACATCTAATTGAGCACTTGTGCAACAGAATTCTAACAAAATAAGCATCTGGCCAATGAAGAATACAAAAGATCAACAACAACCAACATACCTTCCATTTTCTGTCCAAAACCAACAGCCACAGCAAGCTTAGCCATATCCCTCCGGGTTGCATTATCCATCACAAGTTTCCTCAAATACTCCTCATCAAACCTTGATTTCAATCCGAAAACCACCACCATCTGTAAGAACATAACTGCCTCTGCCGGCCCCACAACTCCACCACTACTAGTTCCACCACCCTCTTCTGCATCACCCTTCTCCTCCATCTCCTTCCATCTATCCAAAATCTTTCCTGCCCTCTCCACCACTGTCCTCGAAAATTGCGGACCCTTATATTTCCTGCCAGAATAACAGCGGCTACCCACCTCAGGAAAAAGCACCTGCACCAACATTCCACATGCCCATCTCTTATCAGTAACACCAACTTTCTCAATTTTACTATTCACAAACTCGTCCACAGCGTCCAAAATCAACCTCGCAGGGTCCACAGCCTCCATAATCGCCGGAGAAATCTCCGCCCTCAAAGACACAGATTCCTTCCGTTTCGAAATTACAAATTTTAACAACCCAGAAGCATCCATTTTCCGAGAAATTGATTTCAAATAATCAGACAAGTGATCAAGTTTTGGGGGTTTTTCAAATTCTGCTAAAGCCGTCACCTTCTGTTCCTCAATTTTAGCAGAGGCCGCTGATTCGCGTTCTGGGATGGAGGTTTCTCTCTGAGAAAGGAATTCTAGGGTTTCATTGGCATTTGATTGTAAAGATTGGAACATTGAATCCAGGGATTGGGATTTTTGGTTTAGGGATTGTTGGAGGGAAGCGAAGTGAGTGGTAAGAGTTGTGAATAACTGAGTACATGTGGACAGAATTGTCTTTTGGGCTTCGAGATCTTCAATGAATTTCTGGGTTCTATCGGTGTTGATTGCTAAATCGATCGCCATTTATGACAATGATTTTGGAGGGAAAATCCTATACCCTAATCAATATGGTGATTTTTTCAGTTTATGCAGTTGAAACGGAACCTTTTAACATGGTGATAGACATATCAGAACTAAAACGGCATCGGTTTAGGCACATTAGGGGCATCGGTTTACATTTCTCTTTTAGTATCTTTTTTCCTGATTAATAGGAATCGAGTCAACCCACCCAGGCCAAAGCCTTCTGCCTAAAAAGGCACAGGTGACGGTTCGAAGGGCACCGACCTTCTCTTTGATAAAAAAAAAAAAAAAAAAAAGGAATCAAGTGAAGCCAAGCTTTTGTTAGCTTAGACTTGTCTTGTTTTCAATCAATCTGACCCTGTTATATCACATAATGTTTGCAAATCTACATATATATATATATATATTAAATATTGAGTTTCAAAGTCATTCAATTCAAATTTTGACACGTACTCCTCCTCATAATTCATAATTAATAATTCAGTATTCAGCTTAAAAATTTGTATTTTTTAATTAAAAAATATAAATATTTTATTTTATTTAAAACACTATAATTTTAATCCTTCCACTAAAAATTATGTTTTCTATTCGACTTAAACGTCTCTTATCTATTTAACCATAAATACATATTTCTTTTCTATTTATTTATTTATTTATGTTTTCTCAATATCTTTGAATTGAGTCTTTTTCTATTTTTTTGTTATTCATATTCAAAAATAAGGTATGTTTTCTCTACTGAAATAATTTTATTTATTTTTTATTTTATTGTGATTATATATTCTGTTAATTTTGAAATAATTTTGTTGTTTTTATTTTTGTTGAAATGTGTTGTTATAGTACTTGAAAACTGTAAGATAAAGGATATTGGCTCTTCCTACTAGTTAGTATACAAAGACTTATCAAATTGTATAACTAATCAATGTTAATTAGTGTGTATCCAATAATTTTATTAGTCTATTTAAAAATATTAATGTTATAATTATATTTGATTTTTTTAATATTTTTTTTAATCTCAAATTCAATTTTTTTTATTTTTTTATTTTTCCTTTTTTTCAAATTCTAACTCTCTAATGATGTAGTATCATATGATCAAACAACACGTCATCCTCAATATAGTTATAAAAAATATTGCTTTCAGTAGTTATTTTAAATTTGTCTCCAAATACATTGATTTTTATATAATATCTTATTATAGTTTATGATTAGCTAATTGTTTGGTTAAATTTGATAATTTCATTTAATGATAATTTTATTTTATTTATTTTAGTTTTCATCTTATTATTCATTTCATTCTATTTACTTTAATTATAATTATTATTTGCACATTATATATATATATATAAATTTTAAAATATATATTATTCACAGTCCGCATAACGAACAGATTAACGACTAGTTTAGATGAATCTAAACAATCCAAAAAATTTAAGAATATAAACTATAAACTAAAATTAATTATTAAAAAATTTAAAATAAATTATTTACTAAATAAATTATCATAAAATAATAATTTTATTGTAACAATAAATCATTTATATATTATGATTAAAAATTTATATATTATATATTTAAAATTAAATAATTAATGCATAAAAATTATTCTTGAATTTTTATTCGAACTTATTCGTGGATTTTACGAGATAAATTTCACATAATTTGAATTCAACTTCTTTTTTAAACGAGTTTAAATATACGAACTCAAAATAGTTTTTTATCAAGCCTAGTAATTGATAATGTACACTCCTCATTTTTATCATAATATGCACTTTAGTTCATAATGTTTATAAATTAACATTTTAGCCCTTCAATTATTTCATATTTTAAAAAAATATAAAACATACGCACAGATTAAAAACTCAAATAAAAGAACTATTGTGTAACATAAAAAGTTAAGGATTCAAATGAACTGAATCTCAAACACAATGATTGTTTTTTTCAATCAAAAATTAGAGTATAAAGTTGTTGGTAAATGTCAGGAAATTACTAAAAAATTGGCTTTCAGTCTTTGAAAGAGCATGACCTGCCAATTTGATGAACATGGAGGTATTAATCACAAGAAGAGGAAAAAGAAATTAGGCAGCATTGGATTGTGATGGTCCAATACATTAATTATTTGCTAGCTTGCTAAATGCTAAGTATTGGTGGCATATTCTAGTTCATTCAAGATAAGAATAATTAAATTTGAAGAAAATGACATCATTTCATTTCTAGCACTTACAACACACCATAGGGATCAACCATTCAACCCAAGCTAAGCCAAGAAAAATGCCTCTTATCAAAAGTAATTTGAAAATATCACTAATTTCGATACAAAATTGTATTGATTTTTATTGGAAGGTGCAACTCCCTATATGGGGGGTGATTTCATGATCCTGGAAATATGAATCCTGAAGCTGAGAATAATTCAACCTATTTTCTTGATTTTTTTTTTTTTGAGAATATTTTCCTGGCTTATTTGAATGGTGGTTAGTGATGATTCCAAGCATAATATAGAAACTAAATTTCTCAAAAGATTTTTTTTTTTAGTTTCTTTTTACTGATAGAAAAGTCAAACTATTAATTATTGATTCACTACACAACACAGGACAATCTATTACATGATACATTGCAAGAATTTTTTTCTTTATAGATATTCAAACTGCAAGAAATTTGAAAAGGAAAAATAGATGATACACCTCAAGGAAGAAGATGATGGTAAAGGCCTACGAATCATGATACATGTAACTTCAATTGCAAAAGTACAATCACCATTAAACTGCTAAATGTTGCCTTTTATGAAAATTCTTCAACAGTATTTACACTAAAATGTCCTATCGCTATTCCTTACTTTTCGCTTGAAAAACTCTGGAAGGATCAACGAACCGAACAGAGAAAGATCGAGACAGGTTATATGGCTCATCATTTCCAGAACCTTGATCAAAATTCTCACAGTAAGTGTATTCATCATAATAAGGTACCTGCTGCAAGGGGCCTGAAGACCCAAAACATTTCCACTGTGCTTTCTTCAGCTTCAGCCACACAACTTTCCATTTCAACTTGTTTAATCCAGGCAATGATCCTGAATTCACAGAATCAATTTTTTCATAGCAGCACCTCAACCGAAGGCCTTGGCTGCCCGGGTTGCACCAGTCTCTTATGCTCATTGGCAGTAGTGAAACTACAAATGTTCTTCTGCCACCGAAACTACAAATGCTCAGCCACCCTGGTGCTCCCTAGATAGAAAGCCTAATAATGCAATTCAATGCACATCAACATCTGTGTTTAAATTACAAACTGAGAAGTAGTTGGGTGGCCCTCAAAAGACTCAGATTTGCTGTCTAAATTGGCTAGCTGGATCAAAAAAAAATAAAAAAGAAAAAAGTTGACTCTGGGTTCGATTGATCAACTTGACAATGTAAATTATGCACAAACCTCTTGTCGAAAGGGGCAAGACTTGAAAAAGCTTGACAACGACTGTTGTCGTTTCCTTTCTTTCATTGTAAAACAAGGGAGTTACAGACCTCTTCAGATCTTTCTGCGAGTATTTGCACTCATCAAATGGTTTTTTCCTTTTTTATCGTCCACTTTTCTTAGAAAATACAGATCAAGTAATCAACATAGAAAAATCTAAATTTGTTACACTTTAAAAAGAAAATGTTACAACAATGGATAGGGATGCTATCTGCCAATCCATTATATGAATATTACAGCGACAACATTAAATGGGGGTTATAATCCTTCTAGCAACCCCATAATTTGTTCTCGAATGTAATTTCTTTTTTTTCACTTTAAACTGTTTAAGAACAAAACAAGATAAAAATTCCTCAGATATTTGGTCTGTACAAATTCTGTGGTTGTGAACAGCCATATCAAGCCATGGATGAATGGGTGTTGCTGGCCCACCGTGAGGTTTCCCAATGTCATTTTTATCAAAGTGCCCTCTCATAATACGAAGCAACTTCTCTAGGCACGCCCCAAAACTTTAGACTTCTTCAAAACTCAGAAGTCCAGGCAATGGTTATTTCATGCAAACCACCAACCTGTACTTATTAGAAAAATAACAGAAGTCAAAATAAAATCTTCTTGAAATGCAAGATAATTTATCAGACATATTTCCGCTATGCATGACAGAGAAAGATAACCACAACTTGTGGAAGAAAACAAATTTACTTCATGGTTCAAATACGATACCCAAAGAATGGCATGATAGCGCACACATGGAATTGGCAAATATACAGACTCCTCAGCCATTCCAGAGACAAGCACTCACAAAGGATGAGAAATTAACAGATACCACATGAGCAAGACCACAAAGGTTACCTGTTTCTTGTTTGCATGAGCGGTTTTTTCCTCCATAGCCCAAACATCAAGATACTGTTCTTCCATAGCAAATAGATGAAATATACAAATTCTTTGACCATTTGTCCTGCCAATTAGACAACAGGGGAAATGACTACTGTATTCTGTTCATTCTAAGCATTTAAACGTGGAAGATCAAAAGAAAAAAACACTTACAGGCGTAATCAACTAGCCAAAACATTTAGAGAGTTAAGAAAACAGAATAAAAGTTCATCAAAGACTTAGTGCAAACAATAGTAATAAATACAAATCCAAAATAAGCAAAATTTTATTAAAATAATTCTAAACAATTCTAGGACTAAACAAACTAGAACTGAACTATTTTCATCTGTCTTACTTCCACAGACAAGCACCGCATTCAGTTAATTATGCACAACAAGGTAGGGCTAAGAATAGAAATGCACTCCAACTTCTTTGAATGGCAGAGGCCTAAGGTGTTCTTTGCAAAACATCACATGACGAAATATTTTTTCCAGAAGATTATTCATTACAGAGTAAGAGGCAGCAGCCACTATAGACTGCATTGCTGCAGTTGTCTTGGTGGATAAATAAAAAGCTCATGACCAAAATAGTTGGCTGGCAAGCTCATACAAAGTAAGAGGCAGCCAGAAAGGTGATTATTTTCCCAATGAAAATCCTCTACATCAACATGCCATACCTCATCCAGGATCATTTAAAATTCAAAAGGCTCTATGAAAAGCATTAAAACACCAAAGAAAAAGAAAAAGATACTGAGCAAGACTAGTGAAGCATTTTATAGGAGTTGAGATTACATTTGCTACACTAGTACATTGATGGCATACATTGAAGCACCAAAGAGAATAACAAAAAGGTGCATAATAAAATTTTATGTACCTTGACATGTGTACTAGGAAATGCAGATGTCCGCAAGGTTTCTTGTGCCACATCTTGTGATTTCCTTTTGGGAGCACTGAGTATGAATGCAGCTTGATCTGCTGTAGCAGCAGTTGCAGTAATCCGATACCCATTCTCCCACCTTCTATGGATCCCCTCACTGGGATAAAGGAAATCAAGTTCAACAACCTAGCAGTAGATTTTCAACCAAAAAAAAAAAAAAATCAGTTATTTCTGCAGAATTCTATCTGATGTTCAATATAACAGTTGGAAAATAGACAACCTGATTAGGATAACCTGCATTCCTGGACATTACAATGCCCCATTTACTGCCTGCCGTGGTCATTGAGGTGACAGAGAAGCCCTCTTTCCACTTTTTATTGATCCATTTGAAGGGAAATACATCACTAACTTTGTAGGATTGTTGAGTGTAAGGAGTCCCTTCAATAGAAACAGCAAATGGGCAAATACTAAACAATCATCAAAATGCTTGACAGTAATTTCTGGACAAAGCTTATCAATGGCAAAAAATAATTTTTAAGACCATCTTTGAAATGATTTGTCTAAGAACCATGCTTCCTAATTATGACACCATTTTACCACAAATACTTATTCATATACAGTTGAAATCTAGCATTTTATAATATTTTTTCCAAAACAAAGCAATCTTTTTATAGGAGGTATTTTTTAATCAAATTCAAACCAAAACCAATCAGAAAGAAAAATCCACTGAAACCCAAATGACAAATCTCCAAATGTTTCCTTAGTGTCACTAACCAAATTCAGACATATTCAAATCATACCATATCATGCCCACTCAAATTGGATTCACTTCGGCAGAGACCAAATTAAGTTCCTTGGTAACCCAAGCAACACAACAGGCAGTACATGAACAAGAATGTTTAGATGAAAAGTGCAAATAAAACCAAGGAGAAAGAAGGAAAATGTCCATCTGGTTCTCCTTACCTTTTGACATAACAACCAAGGCACTGCCATTAGCTGTACCAGCAACTGATGTTATATAGTAATTTTTGTCCCATTGTTCCATGATCCACTCCTGATGAAATAATAAGAACGAACAAGCTAAGAGAATGAAATACTAAATTGATGAACTAATAAAGTTGATGGCAAAAAGTTTATGTTAAAACCTACCTTGTGCAAGAAAATGGGAGATAATTCATAAACCTGGGATGTAAAACCTGTTCCCGCATCCATAATAATGGCCCACAAATTCGTAGATGAGGCCACACAACTAATGTACAAACCATCTTCCTTTCCTTTCTCCACATGCTGGTCAATTCTTGCATCCATAACATTATAATGATACCTGCAACAAAGACTACCAATTACAACAGTACACGACAACAAGATTCTAATACTAATACTGAGTAGAAGATAATAATTCGAAGGAAAAGAGAAAAACTAAGTTGCCACTCAAATCATCAATATTAAACAGGCATCAGTGACGCAGCGGGAGAAGTAGAATAGATGATTAGGGTTGGAACTAGAAAATAATTAGAGTAAACAGCCTCTAAATTATTATTAGAATTGACATTAAAACAAAATACAATGCATAGAACTCCTTCTAGGCACCCTTATTTATACTAGTTGAAGTAAATCCAAACAATAAGGAAAACTAATATAAGAAGAAACTAAACAAGAAAATATAAAAGCCTAATTGAATAAGGAAAACTGAAATATACTCCTAACTTGAGAAGAAAAGCTGAAATATAAATCTAAAATATAATCCTAATCTGAATTCCAATCCTAATTTGAATAGGAATTGGATGCGCCTGCATCAATCTCCTCAAGTCGAAAAAAGACTCGGTTCCGACGAGTAAGCCATAACAAATTCCTCATAAATGGCTGAATCAACTCGTTTCAATTCATCTTTAGTAATCCATGTGCTGCCACTTGCTGGTTTGCCTAGCCATTTCACCAAAATTCGCTTATACAGATTGCCCTTTATTGGTGTTGTTTTTTTTTTACATCCAACACATCCTCAATAACAACTGATTGCACTTTTGATAGATGATTAGCTTACTCATAAACTAGTTCTAGATACAAGTCTGAAATATTGAAGATTGGGCTGATTTGTAAATCAACTGACAGCTCAATCACTTATACATCAATCACAGCAAAAGAGTAAGCTCCATTCCTAGCCTTCAAGGCTGATTTCACCTCTTGATGAACCAGCTGAATGTGGTCAACAAAAGCTTCTCCTTTATCGCTCACCGTAGCCTCTTGTGGTAATGCTACTAAGTCGAGAACATGTTGTTGCTTTAACCTATAGGCAACTTTGAATTCCTTAAGTTTGAAAAGTACTCCACATGCATCCCTTGTGAAAACCTTCCATTGTATTGAAATGTCTCCAACAATCTTCTTATGCAACCTTACTAGTTGTTTAACCTGATCTCTACAGGTAAGACTCATCATATGCCTCATTAATTCCATAAAATAAGTCTCTCGCATTGATAATAGAGACCAGAAGTATTTGTGGATTTGTCTTTCAAATACTCCAATGTAAAACTCTCTTCGTGTTCATCCTTGTAAGCAACATCCATATTGAATTGATCTAATGAAATTTCACTCGCTTTTATGGTACATGCTACTTTGTAGTTGATGACCAAATTCAACTCCTCCATTGATTCTTTTGATGCTATAGTCCCTACATTTTCACAATCAACAAAAACATCATACCTTGTTTTCCTCCAATCTTCTGTTTCTTGTACTATAGGAATAAAAGCATTTTGAACATCAAGTCTCTCTTCTGGGACAAAAATCAACTCAATTTCTTCCTTTTCGTCGTCAAAATATTTCATCATAAATTGGATTTTTGAAGTCAATTGGATCAACTTCAACCAGAACTTTTTCATTAAAAATGTGAAACAACTCTTTTGCTCCACCTTTTAAATCGAGAGCGTGTAGTAACCGCTTTTCCAATCCACCTCGTGGTGCGTGATTAGCAGGTCCAGCTCCATGAAAAGGGTTCACATCCTCAAGTTCTTCATCAACCTCAAGATCTAAATTCTCTAGTTGTTCATGGTCACCTTCCGGATTCTCCATACGAGCTTCCACAGGTTCCTAACGCTGCAAGGCTTGTACAACCCGGGTCAAATCCTCTACCATCCTTCGCAATTCAGCCAACTCAGTTTGTTGGGGCTGATTGCCTCTGCCTCGTCCTCGTCCAACCATTGGTTAGAGTTAAAAAAAAAAAGACCAAGTAATTTAGATCTTTTTTGCTCTGATACCACTTGACGCGGCGGGAGAAGTAGAATAGATGATTAGGGTTGGAACTAGAAAATAATTAGAGTAAACAGCCTCTAAATTATTATTAGAATTGAAATTAAAACAAAATACAATGCATAGGACTCTTTCTAGGCACCCTTATTTATACTAGTTGAAGTAAATCCTAAAACAATAAGGAAAACTAATATAAGAAGAAACTAAACAAGAAAATATAAAAGCCTAATTGAATAAGGAAAACTGAAATATATTCCTAACTTGAGAAGAAAAGCTGAAATATAAATCTGAAATATAATCCTAATCTGAATTCCAATCCTAATTTGAATAGGAATTGGATGCGCCTGCATCAATCAGGCATGGTATGGTTTATCCAATAACAATGTTAGAAATGCATAGGTTAGATTTTTTATATCAAGAAAAAGAATAACATGAGAGAGAGCAGAGAAGTTATACAAAAAGGATAAATAAAAATGATATTCCATAGCGACCATGAATCAAGGCACTTTTTAAACTATAATGTTACACTTGTATAATAAAAAAGAAATACAACAAGAAGGCCATGGACAAAGATATGAACAGAAAGTCCAAGCTGCACAAAATTGTTAGATATTTTTATGTTCCTCTCTGCTGAGAGGGAATAGGAGTTCAAATCTATATCGCATATTTAATCGTGTCATATTAATAACTACCTCTGCTTCATTGATGATCTGAAATTGTATACCGAGATCCACTGTGTGGCTGGGGTGCCAAGACGAACTTTCTTCTTGAGCTGCCCACCATCCTCCGACTCAACAAGTGACCTCCCCCTCTTCTGGCCCACCTATAAGTTATAAAAGATCACCAAACGTAATTTTAAAAACACAAAAAGAAAAAAAAAAAGAAAATCATGTAAGATTAGTAAGCCAATGTAAACCACCAGGCAACAACCTTAATAGCTCCATCAGTTAGGATAGGGCGTGATATGATATTGGAGCCTATGCTGTTTTCAAAAAGGGAAATGAGCTTTGAGTAATTAGGTTCCTCATCAAATCTCATATTGGTCACCAATTCGTGAAATTGTTGAAAAGGAGGAGGACACAAGAAACAAAGCATTTCAGGAGAAGTTCCCATCTTCTTCTTACAAACAAGAAATCCTTTGTTTTCTCCCTGAAACTCAAGGACACATCAAATGATAATACAATTAACAACAATAAAAGGAAAACCAACCAGAAAATTTTCAAAACTACTCATGTTCTAAGAACTTACAACATAACCTTGCCAAGGAAGCTTTCCCTTGAGGAGGAAAATGAGGGTATAAGCTAGGGACTCAAGGTCATCCCTTCGGCTTCCTGTCCGACCCAAATGAGCGTGTACACTGGCATAGCGTACTGTTCCCCTGCCAAAAACATAGCGTGTATGACCATTTACAGATAAATATTCTTTGTTCATGAAGTCTTAAAAAAAAAATCATCATTTTACAGAGCATACGAATAATAGAACATTAACCCAAACCAAAACCGGTGGCTTATGGCAAAATACATAAAGCACATGTTATCGATAAAGTAAACCACACTACAACATCTGCACAATACATTCAGATTTCAATGTCCAAAAAAGGCAAGAGTTAATTACTTCTTTGAACTAATGAGCAATGATCCACTGATGCAAAGGCACCTTTAAAAGAAATTTACCTGAAAACATCAGGCTTTTGGTCATAATTGACATGACAATTAGAAGTTGCATCCCGCCATCTTGAAGCTAAATTAGACAACAGACAGTTTACAACCATTAATACCATTAGCAATTAACATAACAAGAACTAATAAGTGTAAAAGTTGGCCCGAATAAGAAGCCATACCCAAACCAAGATCAATTAGATACAACTTCTTCTCACTGGAAGTACCAGGCTGGCCAAGTAAAAAGTTCTCCGGCTTAACATCTCCATGAACAAAACTGAGGCAGAATGTCAAAAAGTGTTTGGTAAAACTAAAGGTTGAGGAGGAAAGACACATGCCATACACAGAAGTATAATAATTTTAAAATACCCCTTATTGTGGAGCTGTTCTAGAATTGTGATTGCCTCCACTGCTATACAAGCAACCATCTGTTCCGATAACCTGCATGAGGGCAAGTACAAACACAGGAAAATTAGAATCAAAATCCAAAATGAAACTTACAGAAAATTTGATATTTTTAGAAGTGGGGATTTGCAGAATAACATACGTTTGGTTATTAGAGTTCCAAACATCCCAAAGGCTTGGTCCAAGCATGTCCATCACCTGAAATCACCAAAAATAAAAAGGTGAAATACGGTCAAGAATAACTACATATTAAATGCAAGTATATTGAGGAATAAGACATGTATTTAGAAAAAAAAAAGAAAGAAATAGAGAGCAATAACTCACTAGGATGTAATAGTCTCCTTGTTGACCTTTATAATGAACATAAGGAAGCCCATAACAGCCATTGAGAGTGCTTTAAAAAAAAATTAAACAGAAACACCAGTTAGGTCATATATTTTGATATTCAAAATAACAAGAATAATAAAATTTCAGGTACCTATAAACTTGCCACTCATAAGGAGGGCCATAACTACATCCTTTGCTATTCCGGTGCTCCAATTTCAGGGCAACCTACAAAATGGAGAAGAAAACTCTGATTAATGGTCAAATACACTTCTGATATCTCTAGTCAGATTGACCAAAGTGTATCAGGCACAAACCTCAAGAGCATCAGGCCCAGTACGCCCTACACCACCAGACACCCTTCTTCCAACATAAACTTGACCAAAGCCCCCTTTGCCCAGCTTTCTCTCCAACTTATACACAGGGGAGTGGCCAACTTGTACCTAATGTGGTGAGGAAATAGATGAACACATTGTATAGATATCAACTGCAATTTATGACGCATAATGTGATACCTAATAAACCATGGATTTTCCATAAGGACTTGATCACATCTTATAATATCTAATGCATAAAGTGAAGTGCATTATATCCATATATAGTACGAATTCTTCCAGCCTTATTTGCTTAAAAGTAATTAAATAGTTTTGTGAAATCAAAAGAAAACTGTTGGGATAGGCAAGTATGTGTGCATGCGCCGAACAAAATTAGTAAACTTCAAAGGGGAAAAAAGCAATCATACAGATCAATATTTAAATGTTACAAAACTACCCTTTGAAGCTTAAGAGCAGTATGCCTTCCAAATAAAAAACTGTAAATGCAGTTGCTTCCACGGCAGCCATATTTATCTACACATTTATTATGTAACCACTTGCATTGTACATTTAAATTTAATAATTTTCCCAGAGTACAGATAAAACAATCTCATAAAAAAGGGCACAGAAACAATTAATAACAATTATTTATTTAGCTGGAAACCAAAAATGGTAAGGGACGTTAAATGAAGACAAGTACCCTCTCAGGAAGGGGACTTGTACTTCCTTCCTCCTCGCCAGCTGCCAGTTTTTCCACACTTTTGTCAACTGCCTGTCTTGGTAGCAAGTCCAAACCTCCACGACCCCTGCCACGCACCCCAACACCTAAAAGCTTTGCATTTTCATCCTGGTTCATTGCTCTGGAACCTCTACCTCGACCAGCTGGCACGGGGATTGGACAAAGAAACACCGAGTTAACAGGACATCAGAAGTAATTAAAAGAGTGAAGCTCTGGAACCATTACCTCTTCCAGCACCACGGCGAGCAGGAACTAAACCAGCAGGACTCTGGTTTTGTTTGACCCTTTGTGACCGCCGAACTCCGGTTTGCAAATCTTGCATTCTTTTCCCATGCAAAAGTTTACTTCTTTCTATCTAACAGGCCAAAGAGAGACAAATAATAATCCCCTGAAAGCATAAGAATACAAATAATAATAAGAATAAATGTGGTAAAAAAATAGTCTGAGAATAGCATAGAAACAAAAAACCCGATCTAAAAAACAAAAAACAAAGAAGCCTGAGCAAAGCATTTAAAGCCATAAATGGACAATGGAGGAAACAATTTAGTCTGAAAACCAAAAGAGAGATTTTCATGAAACACATCACTTTATAATATGATACAACCTCTCAAACTAAATCTTTTATCAATATTTTCAACAACTGACATCTCTTTCTGAATTCCACGACTAAAATTCATAAATTTCACAGTTACAGCTATAATATCAGACACTTCTTCTATCCAAAACTAGCACATATAAGAAAAGATAAAAATTAAGACGAGTAGTTAAGTACATTGCACACAGATGACTGCACCAATAAAGTTTTCATACTGAACCTAAAAACTCTGCAATTCAGTAGATCGGACAAAGCAAGAAAACTTGTTTCAGAAGGACTACATTGCAACTTACATTCATCACATATCAAAATTAAAGAATCATCCAAACTCTACTAAGTTGCGACATGTTTTCAATTCCATCAAAGCCACCAATAAAAGCTTTATCAACACTTATCCTAAGCTGGGCAAATATCAAGATTACCCACAACTTCAGAACCATTAATTTCAACCATACCAACAAATTAAAGAAACAAAAGCAAAATTATAAACATAACACACAAACACAAATGTTCAACAATCGATTATAAATCATCTAATCCAAAACCCACAATCGAAGCCCAGAACTTAAAACTTTTCAACAAAAAAAAAATCATCAAGAACTTGAAACTAAAATAAATCCACCTAGGTGAACAGATGATCATCTAAAAAGCCACCATGCAAGCTCATCACACACATGATCAAACAAAAGATTAAAAAAAAACAAAACAAAATTTTCAAAATGATCAATACCCAGATAAAGATTCATCTTCATCAAATGTACCATCGACACAAAAACCAAGAACATCTAAGCAAAAAGTAATTTGTTTTGAACTTAACAAGAACCCAAGGTAACATCCATTAAGCAATAAAAATCAAACCTTTACAGCATGAATTGGAAATTTGAGAAGAGCTGAATAAAGATATTGGTGAAGAAAATAAAGTAAAGATAATAAAAATGAAAATGAAAATAAAAATGGTTGATTTTTTGGAAGACAAGGTAAAGAGAGAATCGATGGTGGTGGGTGTATATTATGTTGTGTATTGTGTGTTGTGTGTGTGCTGGTGGCAAGAGACGGTGCGCATGGGTACATGTGTGCGCACGTTAGAAAATTGGATTACGTGTAACCAAACAAGAAGAAAGGTTTTCCTCAATGAGTTACGTGGTTTTTTTTCTGTGGGGAGGAGCTGTTTCTTATTGTGGGCGTCATATTAGCGTATCTCGGCTCCCCATCAAACACTATTAGAATGAGTGATTTTTTTTTTAAAAAAAAAAAATTTCAAATCAATAGCATTTTCTTAAAAATTATAAAATTAATTTATCAATTGATTGTGTGTTTAATGTAAATATAAGTTTATTTATAATTTTATTTTATTAGTTTTAACTAATTAAAACTATATTAATTTTGATATACTTTTCAAATAAATTTTACACTTTTTAAATAAATATTATGATAAAAATATATTTAAAATCTATATTTGAAAGTCTTCTTTCCTTTTTTTTTTACATTTTAATTTAAAATATACAGAGTACATTTTCAAATTAAATTATAAATTTATTTCAAATAGGATATTTATTTTATAACTTCTATTTATCACACTAAATATACGAATTAATTTGTAAGAAAATGTTCTTAATAAATGCGAATCAAATACAAGGTGAAAATCGATGATGTTAGTGATATAATAAGTTTTAGATAAGGAGGAAATCATAATTTAGATTTTTATTATTAGAGCAATGACCTATAATTTTATTTTTAACTTAACTAATTCAGTGATCCAAATAAAATTATAATAGCGGTGAAAATCTCACAACAATTAATTTAACACCTCTATATATATTAAATTTTAAATTCAAAATATAATTTAAGTAAAAAATAATTTTATACCAGCTCATCCAACAATTATTAATATCTATGTTTTTTTTTACTACAGTGCAAATAAATTTATTGACTTTATGTTATGGGTAATTATGTTTTATCAACAAACAATGGTGCTTTCACAAGTTTGCTAATATCTTTGGACATTCTACTATTTCATGAAATTTACTTAATTGGCCATGAGAAGGTTGCTAATGTCTTGAATCTTCTCGCTTTTTCATGGAAATTCTTAATCGAGTATGAGAAAATAAAGATTGGATCTATTAAGGAGGAATTTTTTTCACAAGTGCAGTTGTTTGAGGATGGGAAAACATCCTACCTACAAACTAATGATCTTTCAAGCTGTAAATCCGTTAAATTCAATATATGGGTTCATGAAAAAGGCTTACTATAGAACTCCTTGGTGACTCTAAGATAGCTTTAAGCATTATTGCTTAGTTGAGAACTTCGTTGTTATGGAAGCAAGAGAAAAGCAAACGAAAAGCTACGTAAAACATTTTCTACTCTATCATATATAAGATCCAATCGGGACATAACATTGGAGTCCCACTAGGGTAGAGTCATAAAAGCTGCAAGGATAAAATTTACAAAAGTTCTCATAGCTTTTGACGGATCTAACCTTCAATACTTTTCAAGCTCTATCCTTAAGTAATTATGCTTCTATTTTGAAAAGAAAAATTGTGTTGATTGGTTGTCCTTAAGAGTAACAGTACTTGCTCACTCTCCAAGTAATATATGTGAAGGAAGTTTATATTACCCTTTGGTGATTTGCTTTTTCTTATATTGGCCCTATTTTGGGAATTTGTATTAGTGGTTTCTAGCCATATGAGATGCTACTCATTTATAATTATCTTTTTTTTAGTCACCCAACATGCTTTTTATTATACTTAAAGTGGTTTCTCTTAATGAAATACTCAAGTTATTTAAAAATAATAATAATAATTGATATTACCCATCCTAAGGATTAGAATGATTTGATTTCTTAAGAAAAATTAGGTAAACTTAAAAAAATTATAGAATAAGATTTTACTTATACATTGATTATTAAGAAGATAATACTAAATTCTTACCCAATATATTTTTTTATGTTGGACATATATGGTTTGATAGATAAACAAACAAATGAATGTAATATACCTCTATAAGACACCATTAAAAGTATATTACTTTTACTTTTCTTTCTTTCTTTCACTCATTTGTTCCTATTCAAAGAGACTGTGCAAGTTGTAAAAAGGGAGGTGAAACTAGTTTTAGAACCAACAATCATCCCCCTTCATAGCTCATCATAACTTAATTTTAGTATTTATCCTTTGTTTTAAATTTAGTCTGTGTTGCCTTTATATATGTTTACGTCTATGTTCTTGATTTTTTTGTACAACTATTCTAGAGAGGCTGTAATTTTGGTGGTCAAGACTAAGAACTCCCATGGATTTGTTTCTTTACAGTCCGAGGGAGTAGGGTGTGTGCTTCACTTGTGATGAGATTCACAGATCAGTAGATCCATTACACTTTTCTTTGATAGAAAAGTCCAAAAATTTCACTAATTCATGGTCGTAGTATTTGGTCTATGTGTTGGTATCAAATATTTACTTATCGAGTGTGGATCTTTTTGTACTCGGATAAGTAGATGATGCTAGCTCAAGAATTTTATTTGATCAATCTTATTGGAAATAAAAAAAAATCACTTCCATAACCTTTATTAAAGTCTCCGTTAAGGTGAACAATTTGAAAGCCACTAAATTTTACAGAACTAGGAAGTCTCATTTTAGTTTCTTCAAAAATCAAGTTTCACGCATGCTTGTAAGTGCTGAAATGGGAGTCATGATTCAACATATTTTCTACCTGTTTTTTAGTTGGATCTCATTTAAGGTTGTTGTGTTGATTTCCTCTTCTTCATCTCAAGTGTTGGGTGTAAAAATGATATTAGAATTAATTGTAAGTTTGGATCAAATTCTGTATCAAGTTCTCATATATCTTGAATTCAAACGATGTTTTCCTTTTAACTATAATGTTCTATTCTTTTTAAGTTAATGAATCTAACTTATATTTGTTCAAAAAAATGAACGTAAATATATATAGGTTGATTTTGGTCCTAATATTTTTTTATATAATATTATGTAGTTATTAGTTGTAGATATTGGCTAACTAGTCTATTACAATGTGAAAATTAATTTGATAAGTTAATACGGTAAAATTTAAATTATATATTTTATAATATTATATCACATAGTGAGGCTAATTACTTTACTTAAAAAACATCTCCTTCTCTGCTACTGCTTGACACTTTGTTTCTGTTTGTTCTTTTTGGGTGATTCTTGGCCAAAAATCACCCAAATCCTTCTTTATATATATATGATATTGTTCATATTATCAGTAGATTTATAGTTTTATGTTGTTTCTCTTCTTTTTGCTGGGGTTTGTCCCTTTTCTCCTAAAAATGAATCTATGGATTCATTTTGAATTTTGTTCTACCATCTCTATTCTAATAGTATGTTTATTCATTGATGATGGTGTTCAGAGTATATAACATTTCTTGTTGTCTCATTTTCAAGTTGCAGAGTAGATCAAAGAGTGTTTGAATAGCTTTTTTAGCTATTTGAGGAATTTTCCTCCTCTCTCTTTATCTAAGAATCTTCCTTCTTATTTTCGTCTAACTTCCTTGGATGTGTAGGTCCGCAACTGTGCTCATTTGGTTTCAAATTTGACCTGAAAATTCAAAAGTTCAAGTAACGAGTGAAGCAGAAGAAGATGGCAATGATGATTGCGGCACTTAATATTTTCTTTTGTTTTGCTTGTATTGCAGGGATTTCTTTAGTTTTTGGACTGTTTTTGGGATTATTTGGGTTTAGCTCGTGGACTATTGACTGTTGACCAAAAAGAATATTAGATCACTCCCTGCCTCAGCTATGGACAACCCTCTTAACCCAACATTAGCAGAATTGTATGTAGCCCTTCATTCGAGTGGAAGGCTATATTGTTGAAGAGTGATTCAACATTTGACTTAGTCTAAGATATTTGTTTTTAAGTTGCAGATATTGCTGCTTAATTTTCTATTTTTGGTTAATAAAAGTAGCGCCAAGAATATTTGATGTTAGTTCAGATATTTCAGTTGCATAGTTTAGTTTGTTCGTAAGCCTATAAATAGGCACTTTCAGTCTTGGAATAAAATATGAGTTCACTTGCAATTTCTGCATTTGCTTTCTTATAATTCTCTGTTGTTATCTCTTATTTTAGCACTCTGTTCTTTTTTATTTTTCCCCCAACAGTGGTATCAGAGCCTGGTTCGGTTGTAGCTAGGCGAAAGAAAAAAGAAATATGGCCTAGGAGTTTATTTAATTGTTCTCTAAAAATGGCGATCAATGGAGGTTCAGGGCAGCTTCAAAGCAAGCATAAATTTTTTTGTGAATTGAGTACAAAGGCAATGGTTGTGCAACGTCCAACTCTTTGGCATGAGTTTGAGACCTTTTCCGTGAAGGTTGTGGTTGAGTCTAACGACTTGTCAACTGAGAAGTATGCAGAAAAAGCATGGTAGAAGTTTACAAAAATGGAGTTTACAAAAAATGGCAGAAAATGAACATGGCAGAAGTTCATTTTATGGAGGCAAAAACCAATTTGATGGACAACAAAGGCAGTCCAAAGAGCAAAGAAGCAACAAGAATGGCATTCAATGTTGTTATTACAAAAGGTATAGGTATGGTAAAGTAAATCGCTGGTGCAGGAATGATGAAATGAATTATGCAGAACAAGATGATGAGAACAGTGAAGACAAATCATGTCAAGTGAAAGAGAAGGAAAACAAAGAGGATATGTCCACTGGCAAAGAACATGGAAGGACAAGCATTTGCAGTAAAGAACAAGGCAAAAATAAAAGAGGTCGATTTCAAAGGCAAGAAAGGCATACCTGTGATGAGAAAGAATGGAAAAGGAATGAGGAAAAGACACTTCAATTAAGAGGAAAAGGCTCAAATGCAAA
This sequence comes from Mallotus repandus, assembly GCA_949671775.1. Taxonomy (NCBI): domain Eukaryota; kingdom Viridiplantae; phylum Streptophyta; class Magnoliopsida; order Malpighiales; family Euphorbiaceae; genus Mallotus; species Mallotus repandus. The sequence goes on along the minus strand of CATIWM010110552.1, from coordinate 615 downwards.
GGAGCTGGAAAAGGCAGTTGATCAAGGAAAGGATCACAGACATGACAAGGGAAAAAGCAAAGGGTCTAAACAAAGATTCAACAACAACAAAGGTGGCATCTAGTGTTATAATTACAGAAAATTAGGGCATGTGAAAGCTGATTCCTGGTTTAAAGATAGGAAGGAAAATCATACAGATGAAGAGAGCAAACATTTTATGGCAAATTATGATACAATTCAGACACTTGGTGAAGTGTGGTTTGTAGACAGCGGGTGTTCCAACCATATGGTGGGCTCAAAATCTATTTTTAAAGAACTTAATGAGACAAAGAAGATGAAAGTGCAGCTTGGAAATGGCAAAGAAATATAAGTAGAAGGGAAAGGAGCAGTAGTCATTACAACTATTTAAGGTGAAATAAAACTTTTGCATGATGTTCAATTTGTTCCTAACTTGGCGCAAAATTTGTTGAGTGTTATACAGCTGACGACTAGTGGATATTTAGTTTTATTTGACATGGAGCATGTGCTATTAAAGACAAGAAATCATGGCAAATAATAGCAGCAGAAAAAAGGAGTGGCAAGATGCAATTGCCGGTGTATCAATCTGATGTTAATTCAGTGTTTATGAAAGTCGAG
>CATIWM010110511.1:0-42747 GCA_949671775.1 Mallotus repandus | reverse complement strand
ACGCTAGTGCAAGTGAGAGATTATTAGTGTAGATGTGCCCTAGTGCCATTCTTGTAATGTAAAATGACATTGTAAATTATCCCAAATGGCAATAAAGTATTCATTTAAATAAAGTGTTTATTTATTTGAGTATTTATGCTTTAGCATTATGTTAAATAAATTTATTATCAAGAGTTGATAGTATGAGCTATAAATTTATTTAATACATATGCTATAAATTGTTCATAGTCAATTAATTAATATTTGGGTCATATTAATTAGACTATCACCTCTGTCTATTTTTCTTTATTAGTATATGATGCTAATAGTGGGAGGTAGTGAGTCTCATACTACTTGATATGAGATATCAGAATAGACATGTGGATACTTATGTGATGAGTGGATTGAACAATGACGTTAGATTTGTGAGCACAAGGATATTCACTTATGGTCAACGATCAAAGTTTAGGTCATACTGGTGCATATAGTCCTTTGACTTGAGGTGACACGGTCATCCACATTTCAGTGGTTAGAGTTTGTTACCGCTTATATACTTGTGTTATTCATACATGGGCATATGGCGTATGGTGGTTGTAGTCAGTTAAATGAAGGATGAGTGTTCTACCAAGATAGGATTCATTGCCTAGAGTGAACTGGGATAGATCCTATGCTATCTAAGTTTATTTTTTATGAATAAAATTCCTGGCCAAGACAAACATAATAGAGTCTAAAAGAGTTTTAGTGCTAGAAAGTGTTTCTATTATTTGTTATGTTTATCAAGAATAACTTGAGATGAGGCCATATGATAAAACTATTAGAGTTTGATTAAACTTTGACTCTAGACTATGTTAGGATCTTCAAATGAAGGGATTTTAATGCACTATAATTATAACCATAAGGGTTCGTATGAATCATAATATGCATTCATTTCTAATTAGGTAGTGGGTCACTCACAACTTATGAGAACTAAATGTGTATGATTGAGATTTTCATATTTAGGCTTGAAAGAGTTTCAAATAATATCAAGAGTTGATATTATATTCTCATTACCAATTAGACATGAGCCTAGTAAGTCACACCTAAAAGAGTTTTTCCATATTACCTTATTAATCTAATTATTGATTAAAGAGTTTAATCAGTTAATTAAGATTAATGGAATTGGATTTATGCTTTGAGCAATGATTCTAGAATATCATAAAATCTAATTCCTCCGAGAGTTTAATTATTAAATACTTTATTAATATGAGATATTAATTAAAGTATTAAATAAATAGTATATGTTATTTCCTAATGGACTTGGATTAATGGCCCAAGGTGTGTGGGCCTAGGCCCAAAAGAGTTTTGATCCAAAGATTAATCCAAGGCCTATTAACATCAACCTAAGGCCCATTAGTTTGATGGAATTGACTTGAGCCAAGAGTTGGCCCAACCAAAAGGCTCGATTCCATCAACTAGGCCTAATTGATTTATGGATTGGACTTGGCCCATATATTAGCCCAATAACCAAGTCCAAGTCCATTTATCAATATAAGTCTATTTTGGCATATTATCAGATATTATCTCTTATGTGTGTTTAGTTAACTTTTGGGGTAGATTGAGTTAGTGGGTTGTGTAGAGAAAATTTGTATGGAATAAATACATGAGATGTGTTTAATATATATCTACATCTATTCTCTACACTTATTAGATATTTATACATATACACTTTTTACTATGTCATGAGGTGGCTTCCTAATGATTATGGTGTAAGAGATATTTATATGTGTATGTCTAATTAACCCTAATTCTATACATATAAATATAACCTTAAGAAGAGTTCTAAAGGTTAAGAGTTTTTATATCCATTAAGTGTTAGTGGAAAGTGTAGAGACAAAAGATATACCAAAAGGAAACATAAAATATACCAAACATAAACTCTTAGTTCTTGCTAGTGGGATTGAGTTAGTTGAATTTTCTTTGGGTCAAAAGAGAGGTGATTGCAACTCCACTTAATCAAAGGCAAGAAGGTGATTGGAAGACTTTGGTGTTTCAAGCTAGAGGCCATACATTTGGGCGGCTTAGCATTGATTCAAGAGTTGATCCAAAGGCAATCCATTATAGTAGATTACTTGTGGTCTACACTTGAAACACTTAGGAGATTGTAAGTATTCTGCCAATATTATTTCCTAAGTTTTATGTTTATAAATATTGATATATATTAGCTATGTGTTTAATTGCAAAATGGATTCATGGGAGTGGAAATTCTACATGTGATTAAGGGTTATGAGAAAGTAAATTTTTGAAATTTACTCTACTTAGGTTAGTGCTCACCATACTATTCTTAAAGCCTAGGTAGCACAACCGATTTCCTTTCAAAAACAACCAAAAAATTAAAAACAACAACCTTACAACAAGAACAACTTGATGACGAAACAAAAAGAAAACCAAAAATAGCAAAAATGTTGACCATTTACATGATCAATCTCTTATTTTAACTTTACCAAATAGATTTGAATTATTTATGAGATAGGTCTATTGTCTTCGGTAAGAAGGCATGAGTAGAGTGTATATTAAAGTCAATTTGTAGTCTACTGAAGCCTCAATTCATGCCTCTCAAAATCACATAAGTGTTCATGAGTCACGGGGATCAATTGAAGATCAAAAGTTCAAGTTTCTCAAGCTTTGATTACTCCTTATGACCATGGGGAGCACTCTTAATCCAGCTTGAAAATGAAGCTTGAAACAAGCAACATTCTACATCCCTCACAATCTGCCCTCGCGATCGTGAGGTATTTGGTCGCTATAGCACCTCATGATCGTGAGGAGCCTCTAACTAAGCTCTAGAAGACAAATTTAAACTATAACAGTCATATTCTTGAGGGTCACAATCGTGAGCACCCTTATCACTGCAAAAAACTAAAAACTCATTAAATGAGTTGAAATATAAAGACAAATTGAATGCTCTCCAACAATTATAATTCATTAACAAAACTATAAATTAAGTGTTGGAACTTCATTTATGATGTTAGAAAGATTATTTAATCAATTCATTGTTTAGAAACTTCAATTACTCTCAAATACCCCTTGTATTCTTAAGTGTATTCATTAAACTATTTTTTAAGTTGGGTTCTAACTTTAGGTTTTTTTCATCTCTTTTCTTGGGTTAGCAAAGGGAAGTGACGAACTAAACTAGAGTTTGGTTGAAGTGTTGCAAATAAAAAATACTTGGAATTCGGAAAATTGGTTCGAGTTTAGCCAAAAAAAAAATTCATTATGTAAAAGGTTTGAATTGAACCTTGAAACTCAAGAGTGTAATCAATCTAAGTGAATAGATTGGTGGTGAAATTGAAAATTTCAACTTAGGGATAAGTTAGGTGGAGACGAGAGATTGTTTAGAATTTGAACTCTTGAAATCACTTGTGTCCTAATTCTCTCATCCCTTACTTCTTATTTTCTTTTTAATTATTGATTCCTTTTAAACTTTATTCAAAATCTTGATTAGCACTATTCACCCCTCCTCTAGGGCACGTACAAACAACAACCATAGAATAACAAGAAAAAAAATATATATATTTTTAGTTATTGTTAATAATGATATTTATAGTTGTTTTTGTGGTGGTTGTGAAGTTGTTAGATTGTTGTTTGTCCATGAAAATAACTATCATATTTTTTAAAAAAATATTGTCAACACCATAATTTTAAAAGAAAAAAAAATCAATCATATTTTAATAAAATTCTCCGCACTTTAGTTATTTCTAAAAAAATCTCTTTTTTTTTAATACGATAAAGCTTCAATGATCTGTGGCAATATAATAGGAGATAATAATTCTTTTAACATTTACTATAAAGGTGATAAATTGAAAATACCAATCAAACCACCCGTAATTGACATAAATGTATATTAATTAAAATTCTAGAAAGTTGAAAAATTAAGTTTTTTAATTATTAAATCAAAAGAAATTTCAATGAGACAATTTTCAAAAATTATGAAATAAATTACACTACTCATTATTTTCATTTAATTTTTTTCTTTCAAAAGGAAAAAAGTTAAAAAATCTATAATTTTCTTTGAAATAACATCTTAAAATAAATAAAAGTCAAGATATAAGAAACGAAATGTTTTGCACCATTTAAAAAAAAATTATACCCTAAATTTTAAACTTTGAATTGACTAATAAATTGCCAACCAATTTTAAAAAATGAATCAAATGAATACTAAAAATAATTTACTTACAAATTTAATGACATTTTATTCAATTTTATAAAGAAAAGTTATTAATATTGAGATAATCGATTCTACATTACTTATATATAAGGAAAAATTACTTTAGATGTCTAAAGATTTACAACATTTTTTTTGACATATAAGAGTCTTTGATTTTAGTTTATTTGAATTTTAATACCGTTCTCGTACTCACTAGTATATGTATATGTATAAAAGTATAAATAGGGATAAATTTTTTTGGATGGAAAATTATGTGTTTTTTTTATGTATTGACAAATATAATTTTATTTTATTTTTTAAAGTTTTAAAAATGAAGAAAAAATTTTTAATTTATATTTAAAATTTTGAATAAATAAATGACTCCTATTATATTTATCCTCAAATTTAAATAAATTACGTAAATCATTAAATTATTATAAGGTTTATATATAATATTTTATATATTATAAAAGTATGGATAGGGATGCCTACCCCGCTTAAAATGGAGGGTAAAATGTCATGTCATAAGGTAAAGACATATAGTTAAGAGTAGGGTTCGATCCCCAATCCCTATTAGCTCTCCCATTTTAAGTCAAGAGATTTAGCCATCTAGGCTAGTTATTTCAAAAAAAAAGGAGGTAAAAATTTTACAAAAAGGAGTTTTTCTTTACATATTTATAAAATAATCAATTTATTTTTTAAAAATTTTGAAATTGATGAAAATAGTTTTATTTTATATTTTAAGCTTTAAAATTTATATTTAAAATTGGATACATTTAAAAAGAAATAAAATAATTTTTATTATACTTATCGTCCCTCACAAGTAGTTCAAGTGGCAAAAGCTATGGACATCCAGTTTGAGGAGAGCAAGGATTGAACCCCCACCCCTCTCTCTCCCCCCTTGTGGTGTTGGGAATTAACCATTTGTATTAGCTCAAAAAAAATTATATATTATTAAATTGTTATAAGGTTCACGTATAAATATTTTATTAAAATTTTTACTTATAAATGTATTACAGCTTACATATGAATTATAATTAATATATTTATTATTAACATAATTTCTATAATTTTACATAATATATATATATATATATATACACATACATACATACACACATGTAAGTGATTAAGAAAATGCGATTATTTTTGAAAAAATAAATTTCAAATAAGCTGAATTTTTAATTTATTCAATACAAATAATATTCATTGCAAATCTATAAGTTTATTTTAATTATATTATAGATAAAATAATACTATTCTTTCAAATACAATATTAATGCTTTATATTTTATAATTATATTATATTTTTTTTATTTCTTCATGCACAATGGTTAACTTTATCACTAATATAAATACATGAACATTTTTTTAATATCCATTTTTATAGTTCTCTCAAAATATTATATATTTTATATGAATAATTAATATTAATATATATTACTTAGTATTATTATGGACACCCTCGGTTTGACCGACTTGTAACCAAAGTTCGGTGATGAGGTAGAACGAATTTTGAATGCAAAAGAAATGCGAAACCTTCTTTAGAATGGACTTGAAAGCCCAAAATATCAAGTGTAAGCCCATTGTACCTAGCCGAGCCTAAAACACTAAAAACCAAGCCCAAAAACCCCATTAGCCCAAAGGCCTAGTCCAAGTCTGGGTCATCGAAGAGGCATCCGCCTCATCGAAGAGGCAATGCCTCTTTGCCTAAAACATCGGTGAGGCAACGCCTCTTCGAAGCCGACCAATGCTGCATTAAATGTAATTTTTTACTGCATTATACAAGTGTGTGGGCCCACATATCCCTGACCTGAAGATATGTGCATGAAAATAAGACTTTAAAGGCAAAAAGCAAGGTTGGAAAAGGTGCACATGATTAGGAATGAAAATTGGATGTTTTGTCTTGGCTTGGGGATTGGGAAAAAGTAAAGAGAAGAGGCTTAAAAGGAAGGTTGAGCTGGTTTAGTAAGGAAAGGTTGGCTGTTTTTGGAAAAAGAGGGCGTTTTTTAGAGAAAAAGAAGAAAAGAAGGGAAGAACAAAGAGTTTTAGCTTAAAAAAAGTTCATTTTCTTAAGAAGGAAGAAGGATCTCTTGTATTCACAAGGATTTGAATCAGCAAACTAGTTTCTGAGGGCTTAGTTAGGAGCTTTAAACTTGTTTAAATCAGTAAGATTTCTTATTTTCAAGATTCAAGTTCTTGATTTTGTAGAAAACTATATTTCTTAAATTTCTTGCTTGTTTGTGTTTATTGTTCATTTGATGTTATGCTCATGTTATGATTATGTAAACTATTGAACACTAGTCGTAAACTTTCACCTATTTGCATCTAGTTTGAAATTACTTAAGATTTAAGTTATTGTAAATTATTGTTGTCTCTAGTGAAGAGGTGACAATATGTCGCCTCTTTGCATAGAGGTGACGCCTCATTGAAGAGGCGCCGCTGCACCACTAGAGCTATGCTTGAATTAGCCTTAAATCCCCATGTCTGTTTTGTGTAATTTGTGTCTTTCATGTATTTGTTTTGTGCCGTATTCCCATTCTATACACAATTATCATGATAATTAAGTCTGATTAAGTATTTATTTATGTTTAAATATGTATTTATTTTTATTCTATATAAAGCTAACAGGTTGGATTTCTTTTATAAGATTTTTTTGTTTGTGGGAGAGATTAACATTTTAAATTTTGTAGGAATTTTAGGATGATTCTTAATCATCTAAATATTGATGCCATGATTAGTTTGAATTTATTTATTTTTCCTTACATTTCATTGTTATTCTAATTGTGTAACGGATTGTAATCCTTAATCTCTTCCCCTTTTCTTTGAAAGCATTCTTTTGTAAATTATTATTTGTGATGATGTTGGGTTTATAAGCACGAAAATGGACTAATGTAAAAATCCAGATTAAAAGTGTAAAATGTGGAAATTAATTAGAAATAATTACAATTTGCATGTTAATAAGAAAATAAATTAATAATTAAAAATAATAAAATACAAAACACGCACGGAGGCCAACCGTAAGGTTGAGTGAGCATTCAAAAAATCCATACACAGTTTTTGAATCCTTTCTCTGAGGACGGCTTTTGGAAATCTCCGTGGAATCCAGTTATTGTACAGTGTGTCCTAAATTTCATCCGAATGGTAACTCCATCTTCAAATTGGGCTTCAAACCTATTTTGTATTTCCTAGTGAGCCCTGAACCCATACAATGTCGTAGTCATCAAACCGCGTCACCTACAATTATCAATTTATTCTATTTATATTATAATAATTTATGCCTTTTATAATATAAAAAATTAAAATAGATCATGCATTTAATAAATATTTTTAATCACATACAATGCATGCAAAAAAAGCTAGTCATTAACAATAAATGATGTAATTGTTTAAATTAAAAAAAAAGATGTAATGGTAAAATAATATGGATATTTAATAGTTTCATTATCTACTAAGAAATATAGCATTTAATTAAGGTAAAACGCATCTTGACTTACCTATACTTTAATTTTTTTTTTTCACATTGCACCACTCTATTAAATTTTCAGCACATTGCACTTCTTCATTCTCAATTTCAGATATATTGAGCCTTTATTGTAAAATTAACGAGTTAAAAATATTTAAATTAGTTCCTATAATTTTAAAAAAAATTTATTTAATTTTATAAATTTTATTTTTAATAATTAAGTCCGTACAATTACTAAAATAATTCAATTAAACTTATTAAAAAATTTTAAAATTATATATTTTTATATAATTAAGATGTCAATCATCTATTTCTAATAGATTTATGATTGTAAAAAGAAGTAAGTACAATTTGGATCCTCGTGGTTTTGCCTTTTGGCAAAATCAGTTTTGTATTTTTTTTGGCAATTAAGTACCATGTATTTCATATTTTTTGTTATACTTTAGTACCATTCTAACTAATATCATCATTATTTTATAAAAAAATATTAATATAATATTAAATTTGAATGATAAATATATTTTATATATAATTTATGATCAATCTAACTAATCGGTTATTTTTAAAAATATTGTAAATTTATTTTAAAATTTATTTATTTTTATTCATGTTTAAATTAAAAATACATCCAAATTTATTTTTTTGTGAGTTTCTTGTAGTTAGTTGAACGATATATTACTCGGTATATGATTTTAACATTGAAAATGTATTTTATTTATACATTAAAGTATACATTTTAAATAATATTTGTTAGAAGGATAATAAAAATTAAAAAAATATAAGATACAAGGTACCTAAATGCCAAAAAAAACTACATGACTGGGTTTGCCAAACAGCAAAACCATGGAGATCAAAATTGTACTTGTCCCTTGTAAAAATTTATACAGTTATAAAAATTATGACATACTTTAATTATGCTAAATATTTATACAATTAGCACAAAAATACGGAACAGTTAATACATAAAAATACATGAGTTATTTAACAAATAAAATACTAATGAAAATTATAATATTTTTCAAATAAAAATAATTAAAATATTATTGCATAAAATGATCTCTTTTACAATTAAATATTTAATAAATTAATAAATCTATTAATTAAGTGTTTTAAATAAATAAAACATTAATTTAGGGGAGATTCTAGGGTGACTTTATTTTTTAGCTACTTTTATTTTACTTTATTTTATCACTACAAGATAAAAGTATATTTTATCATTTAGTGGTGGTTTTGTAAAAAAAAAAAAAAAAGTAACTGTATGATGCCCCTCAATTGACTATAATATTATCTTTAAAGTTATGAAATTTAAATTTATAATTTTCACTAGTATATTATTTATTAAATTTCTCACATATTTTTTGTTGATTAAAAATTTATTATGCATAATTTTTTCCAAATTTTGATATTAATTATATAAATATTTAATGCACAATTAAGATATCTCATAATTTTTATATCTATATATATTTTTACTATTATAAATCTTAGAAATAGATGATTGACATCTTAATGATATAAAAAATATAAAAATTTCAAATTTTTTTTAATAAGTTTAGTTGACTTATTTTATTAATTGTATGAACTTTACTGTTGATAATAAAAATTATAAGATTTAAATAAAAAATTTTAAAATTATAGGAACTAATTAGAATATTTTTAACAATTAATTTTCCAATAAGGACTCAATGTGCCAGAAATTAAGAGTGAAGGAATGCAATATACCATAAATTAAGAGTGAAGAGGTGTAATGTGCTGAAAATTTAGCAAAAGTGCACAATATGAAAAAAATTTGAGATTACAGGGGTCAAGATGCACTTTGCCTTTAATTAACTATAATGAATTTGTGATAACAAAAAATAAGGTGTAATTTTAATTTTAATACAATTACAAATAATTTTTTTTAAATAAATTTACAATATATTTAAAAATATCCAAATTGTTATATTAATAGTAAATCACTTAAAAAATATTTTTATTATAAAAAGTTAATGCTATATTAATATTTTATTATAAAATAACAGTAATATTAATTGATAAGGTATTATTTTTTCATGCAATTCGGCGCTTGAAGATAAGTTTTATCCAAACTAGCAAATTATAGATTAAAAAGATATAAAAGGTATATGGTCAAATATGAAATAAGTTGAAAACAAAAATAAAATGTGTTATGGATTAAAGTCAAAATTGAGATACGTTAAAAATTAATTGTCTAAAGCTGAAGGATGAAGCTATAGATTCCTTCATTTATTTCTAAATACATTAGGACTAAAAGCGACATAAGAATGCAAAAGTTTGGCGCCTAAGCGCATCTTCAATCCAGCGGTCAACAAAATTGGTGTAATACTACAATATTATTACGAGGCTTAATGTGACATTATAGCTCACGGCATATGCTTCTTTTTTTTTTTTTTTTTTTACAATAAATCCATTAACTTTGGCTAAATGTTTAATTTAATTTGTTTTTTATTTTTTGCTTGGATTAAAGAAGAAAATTTTACCTCAAAAATATATTCATTATACAAATAAGATAAATATGTAATGAAAAAAAAATTATTTAATAAACTTCAAAGCAAACATAATGCAACATTCATAATATTGAGCTCTAAAATTATTTATATAATTTACTTTTTAATATATATAAATAATAAATTCATTTTACAATTAACAATGAATAATTAATTTGTTATTTATTTATAAAATCATTAAATAACAAAATATATCTTTCATGGCTGAATATGTAATTGTAAAATATATTGGATGAATATATTTATTTTATAAGTGTAACATGTTAGATGCATAAATAATATAAAATGAGGTCTGAAAAAAAATATATGAGAAATATATTTTCAAAGTTAAAAAAAATGGAGTAATGAGTTAAAGCAAAATTAGTTTTAAAAACTGCATTTTAATATTATGGATTGAAGATGACCCAAATGCCATCAAATTATTGTAAAAAAATAAAAAATAGTAGACAAAGCACATGTTTAACATTAATTTTGTAACTGTGAGGCTTACTAAAAAATTAAATATTTTTCATATCCACTAATATTATCTGCAACTGCAATGGTCCTCATAATAAACCTAAAGGACTGGAGACAAATACCAATTCTAGAAAAATGAATTATTGATCATGTTCATAAAATAGTTAAAAATGAACTTACATTTCAATTATATTATCTTATTAAATCAATTTATAGAACAAACTACATGAAAAAAGTTCATAATAAAAGTAAAGAATTAAATAGAAAATAATAAAAGTTCAAGGTGTAAAACTTTAATATGGTAAAGTTTAGAGATCAACTATGCATTTGGCAAAAAATGTTGAATAGGTGTGTATATTTATAATAATAATAATATGATATTATATAAATGAAATTAAAACCATTAGATTAACATTTTATTGATATTGGTATACAAAAATAATTAATGGTTCTAATTAAATAAAAATAAATCCAACGATTCTAATTTTACAATTCTGATTTCATTTGTACTATAGTAGAAGTCAATAATATATATATATAAAACAAAATTCTTGTATCAAGTCACAAATTATAAATAATAACAATTTACAGAAGAATGAAGGGAAAGATCACGAGGTACTAACTAGTGCTACCAGATAGATCTCCAGAAAGGGCACTTCCATATGACGCTGATCCCGTTTGTGAAATAGTACCTACGCGTGCTTTCCGACTCTGTCTCAATCTGAAAACATCTATAGGTACGGGCTGGCTCTGTACACTCGCAGTTTCATCCTCCTCTTGCCCTACTGACACAGCATTTATGGTGATGAAAACTTCAACAAAAAATCATCATCAAAATGGAACAAATAAAATTCAAGAAATGTTTAGAGCGCCACACGTAGTACAATCACATTTTTAAAGCATGCAGCATGACGCTTCAGTTTTCAATGGTTGCACCACAAATGAAACTACATACGCTCTTTATACTTCTCCCTGACAATGATATGAAAGTGCAGCACAACAAAAAATTACGCCTAGACGGAAAATCAAAACAAGTTGGAAACACTACATGGCTAAGCCTGCACTGACATATGAATAGAACCTCTCCAAGCTAAATTGTTTTTATTCATATAAGAAGCCACAAAACATTAAGGGCCTGTTTAGTTTTGAAAAACATTTTCTGTTTTCCTTTTCCAGTTTTCTTTCCTTTTTCTTTGTTTTCTAATTTTTCATTTTCCAAAATAGAAAATAGAAAACAGAAAATCATGTTTGTTTGTTACTTTTCATTTTTCTATTTTTCATATTTTTATGGGTATTATTTTTAGTGAAATTTATTTTTACAATTTTTTAATAAATATATTAATTTTTATTATGATTAATATTAAATTTATTTATTTTATTAAAAGTTTTTAAATTATGCACATTTAATAAATTTGAAGGTGGTGGTGGTGGAAAAGTTTTCTAAACAACAATTTCTATTTTCCAATTTTCTTGGAAAAGTTTTTTGGAAAACAGGTTTTGTTTTCTAAAACTAAACAGGCCGTAAGCATTTCATTTCCAACAGAAGCATATATATATAACCATAATTTTGTAGGAGGAAGACATACTTTCTATGTCCTTCCTTTTTCCAGATTGTCTATCCCTTGATGATTTGAGAACAGGACGAGGCTTGCTTGACCCAGAAAATTCAGTTGTAACAGGAGCAGGAACAGCTGGTGCAGCAGCAGGTGTCCCTAGCTTTCCCATCTGCCCATTTGGTATTTCACTCTGCAAACAAATTGATAGTACAATATCCACATTTGGTGTTGGACCTAGAATTATCAAGAAAATATCAGTAGGAACCAAAGCGCACTTATTTTTTAAGCAACATCACTAGTAATTAAGGTAATCAACTCATACACCATTGCTATCATTTGAATCACATAAAATATAAGTGCAGGAAGTGGGATTTAATACAATATGTAATTACATGATTTTTGTATGTGAAATGGAAACCATTAGAAACAAAGCAAATAGAAACTAGAAATTTGAAAGCTACAAAGTAAATTTCAAAAAGCATGAAATAATTAAAAAGCTCCATAGCATTTTCAAATATCATAGTCCTTTCTACTAGACCTTTTCTCATGTCAACAGAAACAAGGGATGGATTCACACACACACTAAAATAAGCAGCAATACAAACAGCAAATGAAACTCCAGGTCTCACTCTAATTTTGCATTGGAAATATTCCAATTAACATTTTATTCATTTGAAATTTGATGTCAATTTAAAATATAATGGCATTGAAGTTTCAGACTTCACCTTCAACCATAGGCAAGGATGATAAAAAAGATATCAAAGCAGGTGGTGTTGCTTTCAAAATATCATCAAATACATCGGATGCTCCAGAACCCACCAACCCAACAATGGCATTAGATGACGAGTTGGAAGCGGTCCCGAATCCAGGTGTTGTTGTGCCTAGAGAAATTCCAACCTCCACTGTCAAACCAAGGTTACTGATTACTATATAGCTGAATGAAAGATCAAATAAAATTGTGCATCTATGATTTTAGAACTTCATTAATTTGATGTACAACAAAAAAGGTTTTCTTTCACAATGTAGAGAAAAGGTTTTGGAACTTTGAAATGTAACATCTTAAAAGGATTTTGCATCTTAACAAGAGTGCTTTATAAGGAAAATTATCAACACTGCCCAACACTAAATTGCATATACGGAAGGTATAAAAATGTACTTTCTGCAAAGCAAACAGTAATTACATTTAGCATTTTGCTTATTTATTTGATTTTAATAAATCTGCATGTATGCCGGTCACCCTAAGATATGGGTGTCAAGTCTAGGCTTCTACCCTCTTCTGAGATCAAATCCTATAATTAATAATAACACCGAAGTAAAAAAGGACCAAAAATTGGATGTAAGCGTGTGTATACATCAAGTTTCAACTAGTAAAATAGTGCAGTAAGCAACATGCACAAAATTTCAGCACATGTGCACCCTCATGCACAAATACACAAGTATTATAGTAAAAAACTGATGAACAAATAATTAACTAAACTAAATATTTTCACAGCAATCCATACAATAATCCATTTTGGAGGAAACAAGTTAAAATAATAGAGGATAAATCAAATTTAGAGCCCATTAATGCCATAACAATATCACATTACATCATATAACCCCTGATCACTTGGGATGATTCAATTGAAGCCTGAACTTTATATCAATACGACAATCAATCATGAAAATCTATAAGCCAATACAGTATACCTTCTGAATTTTCTTTTCACAACTCAATTTAACCTGTTCTCTAATAAAATTGATTTAAAGTTCAAGATATCCATATAGTATATTCTTTTTCGACATGTAGGTTGATCAAGTAGTTAAATTTTATACAACATTTCAAATCTATGTTTGGGGCTTTCCAACATTTAACTCATGACAATATTTTTATCTTTTAAAATAGAACCTGTAGAGTTGATGCTTGTCATTATAAATCATTTGCAAGATTTAATAAAGAACAAGTAAGAATTCAAAACTAAAAAAATTTGGCCAGGTCTTGAATCTGAACTGTTAAAAAGTGGATTTCATCTTAATGATACAAAATTAATCGCCCAAAGTTTGGACACATGTAGCTTCTGGCATTCAAATTGCCACATGAAAACACAAATTTTGATTAGAAACTTATAATATAATTGAGGTTTTGTACCCTGCTTTTGCTTAGGCTCATAAATCACCATCCGAGAAGTATCAGGATAAATAACTTTGGCCAATACAGCTGAATTGCTTAATAGACTAGTACTACCTTTATCTGCACATGAGGACAAACAAGCTGAAACGAAGCCAGTAATGGACAGAGATAGATAGCAATGAAGAGAGAAGAATAACTACACAAACTAAAAACAAGTATGTAACACATACCTACAATCCCAAGTCCATTAGAAACAGCAGACTTCTCCATTTTCTTAGTGATATTTTTAGCAAGCCACTGCAAAACCATATGAAGTTTGTAACTTACAACTGCTCGCACGGCATCCAGAATGTCTCTAAGAAGAAAAAAATAATCAACATTTTTCAAATTTATGATTTGCTACAATAAAATCTATCCCTTGGACGACCAATTCAAAGCAATAAAAAATTGCTTTGTCAATGTCATGCAAACCTCTATATGAGCACTGCTCCCATCTGACATGTCTAGCGCTGTTTCAAAAACTAGTGTTCCTAATTTTTTTATTTTTTAATTCTCAACACTCAATGGGCTTAAGTGTTGGCCCACACACGCATGTGGACTTACAAATAGTTTTGAGTCCATGTAAAACAACCAATTGACTTTTGTTAAGGTCTAATATGCACCACTTACAAGCCACTTTATTTCTTTATAAAAAAAACAACTTCAGGTCTTAAATGACAGCATATATCAAGCCTTAATTAATATTATAGCTGCAAATACATTGTAATTAGTAGTATAGTTGTAACTTCCTTATTTAGGTAGATCCAATTACTAGAAATCAGCCTAGATTTAGTTGATAGAAATCAGCCTGGATCTAATTGATGTAATTGCTGAAAATCAGCCTTGTAAATCTCTAACATTTTCTATATAATGAGAAGAACTCCCATAGTGAGAGTCATTCAATCCAATTGACATGGTATCAGAGCTGTGAAGTCTAGATCTTGGTTTTGGGAGTATTTCTGGTATTCTTGTTAGTGTTATTTCAGTTCAATTTTTGAACTCTCGGGTCTGCTGATTTTCAGCACTTCTTGTTGCATTTGATGGGTTATTTTTTTATTTTTTGGTGAGTTACGAGTATCATGTCAACTAGCAACTTGGATATTTTTGGTGTGCGTTTCACAGGCAAAAATTATTCTACTTGGAAATTTCAGTTTCATTTATTTCTCATGGGAAAAGAACTATGGGGTCACATCGATGGTAGTGATCCAGCACCTACTGAGCTTCCTAAATTGGCTCAGTGGCAAGTCAAGGATGCTAGACTCATGACATGGATTTTAGGATTAGTTGATCAACTGCTTGCTCCCAATCTGAGGCCATATGAGACAGCTACAGGCATGTGGAAGTATTTAAAAAAGGTTTACAATCAAGACAATGCAGCCAAACATTTTCAATTAAAGTATGAGATTGCTAGTTACTCTCAGGGTGATCTCTCCATTCAAGATTACTTTTCTGGATTTCAGAACTTAAGGGCTGAATAAGTTGACATAATTTATGCCAAAGTACCAATTGACTCTCTTTTTGTGGTTCACGAGGTGCATGAACAGAGCAAGAGAGATCAATTTTTTATGAAACTACGTCCTGAATATGAGGCAACCCGCTCTAATTTGATGAATCACAATCCTTCTCCTTCTTTAGATCTGTGCTTTGGAGAGTTGCTTCATGAAGAGCAGCGTCTTGCAATACAAACAATTTTCGAGCAAAAAAAAATGCATAACGCAATTGCTTACGCAGCTCATAGGAAAGGCAAGGGTAAAGACATGCGACAAGTTCAATACTATCGCTGCACGGAATATGGACAGATTGCTGTTAACTGTTCAAAAAAATCTTGCAACTATTGTAAGAAGCCTGGGCATATTATCAAAGAATGACCTACTCGTCCTCAGAATCGTCAAGCTAATCAAGGTGTTGTTGGTTCAACAACTGTTGAAAAATCAATACTTACTCCTGAAATGGTTCAGCAAATGATTACTATGGCCTTTTTAGCCTTAGGACTTCAAGGTAAGTGTACTACACCATCTTTATCTCGGCTTGTGGATTCTGGTGCATCCAATCATATGACCAATTCCCTCTAGACTCTTAGCAATGTTAAAAAATATCATGAAAATATTCAGATTGCTAATAGTAGTACGTTACCTATTCATGCTATTGGGGATATTAATTCTTTAACCAAAAATGTTCTGGTATCTCCTGAGCTTTCTACTAGTCTCATTTCGGTAGGACACTTGGTTGATAATAACTGCAATTTTCTCATAACGATTGTGTTGTGCAGGATTAGGTGTCGGGGAAGATACTAGCGAAGGGGCCTAAAGTTGGACGCTTGTTTCCTTTACACTTTTCCATTCCTAATTTTGTTTCTTCAGCTTGTATCATTGTAAACCAAAAAGGTAAGTATGGCACAAACATTTAGGGCATCCTAATTCCATCGTCATATCTCACTTACTAAATTCTGATTTATTGGGCAATAAAAATCAATTATCCTCTCATATTTCTTTTGATTGCTCTGCATGTAAATTGGGTAAAAGTAAGTTTTTTTCTTTTCCTTCTCATGGTAGTCGTGCAAAAAGTTGTTTTGATATGATTCATAGGGACGTGTGGGGCATTTCTCCTGTTATATCTCATGCCAATTACAAATACTCTGTCACATTCATTGATGATTACAGTAAATATATCTGGATTTATTTTCTTTGTTCTAAATCTGAGATTTCTCTCTGTCTTTAAAACATTTGTAGCCTATATTGAGACCCAATTTTATTCAAAATCAAAGTGCTAAGGTCTAATTTTGGTGGCGAATATATGTCTTATGAATTTCATGATTTTCACCAACAAAAAGGCATTGTTTCCGAACGCTCTTGTCCTTATACACCTTAACAAAATGGTGTTGCTGAACGTAAGAATCGCCATTTGTTAGATGTTCGAACTTTATTGCTTGAATCTTTTGTTTAATCTAAATTCTAGGTCGAGGCCTTATGTACAACAGTTTATTTAATTAATTGCTTGGTTCATGTGTCTTGAACTTTGAATCTCCCTATTATCATCTTTATCACGTGTCTTAAACTTTGAATCTCCCTTGAACTTTGGTTCACATATCTTGACATGCATACTGTTGGTTGTGTTTCTTTGCTCATTTGCAACCTCATGAACACCATAAACTATCTGCTCAATCTGTTAAACATGCTTTTATGGGCTATAGCATCTCACACAAGGGTTAGGTTTGCTATAATCCACGCTCTAACAGATTTTGTATTTCTTGTCATGTTGTCTTCTTTGAAATCAATTTTTCTTTTCTACTCATGTTGAATCTTTGCCAGAGCCACCTATTCTTCCTAATTTTAATGAGGTACCTATGACTTTCGAACGATTCAAGCTTGAATTTATGTATAAACGACAACAACATCCAACTCTACAGCTTTATGGGCTTGACCCGACATCTAAGACTATTCAAACTGCTTCTGCCATAGACAATCAGCTCTCAAATGCCATTACACAACGCTTTTCCAGAATCACCCGTCTACTTGATCAATACGGATTTTCTTATATATCTCTTCATACTACTTTGACCATTGTTCCTATTCCTTCATGTTATTCAGAGGTTGCTAAACATGATTGTTGGCCTAAGGCAATGGAAGAGGAACTTCAAGCTCTTGTGGACAATCACACATGAGATATTGTTCATTCTCTTGCAAATGTCAAAGCCATTGGTTGTAAATGGGTCTACTCGATCAATCTTTGTTCTGATGGTACTCTAAATCGCTATAAGGCACAGTTGGTTGCCCTAAGTAACAAACAAGAGTATGGCATCAATTATAAAGAGACTTTTGCTCCGGTTGCGAAAATGACAACAGTTCAAATAGTTATTTCAATTGTTGCTTCACAAGACTGGCCACTTCATCAGATGGATGTTAAGAATGCATTTCTTCATGGTGATCTCAAAGAAGCGATTTACATGGTTCTACCACCTGACTTGTCTTCCTCCTCTTCTTTGGATGTTTGTAAGTTGAAGCGATCTGTATATGAGTTAAAACAAGCTCCTCGGACATGGTTTGATAAATTCATATCAACTTTGCTCCAATTTTCATTCAAGCAAAGCCAACATGATTCATCTTTGTATCTTTGCAATACATCTAATGGTATTGTCATTCTCCTAGTTTATGTTGAAGATATTGTTATCACTGGGACTGATTCTGTCTTAATTGCTCTTTGGCAACATCGTCTTCAAGCCTCATTTCATATGAAGGATCTCGGTCCTCTTACTTATTTCTTAGGTTTGGAAGTTCATATTGATTCTTTTGGTATTTTTTTGCATCAACATAAGTACACACAGGATTTGCTTAATTTAGCTGGTCTCCAAGATGCTTCTTCTATAGATACTCCACTCGAGATAAACATAAAGTACTGTCGTGAGGTGGTGATCTCATTTATGATCCTACTATATTTCAACAATTGGTGGGCAGCTTGAACTATTTGACTATTACTCGATCGGATATTTCCTTTGCTATTCAGCAAGTTAGTTAATTCATGCAAAATTCTCGTCATCTGCATTTAGCTATAGTTCATCGAATCATTTGATATCTTCGTGGGACACCTTGTTGTGGATTGTTCTTTCTAGCTGGTTCTCCTCATCTTGTTGCCTATAGTGACACTGATTGGGTTGGATGTCCTAATACTCGTCGATCTGTCACGGGTTGGTGCATGTTTCTTGGTAATTCCTTGATTTCTTGGAAGAGCAAGAAGCAAGATCGTATTTTTAAATCTTCTACAAAGTCAAAATACCGTACTATGTCTGTTGCTTGTTCTGAGATTGTTTGGCTTTGTGGACTTCTGGCTGAGCTTGGTTTCTCTTAGTCTAATCCTGCTCCGCTTCATGCTGCTAACACTAGTGCAATTCAAATTGTTGCTAATCCTATTTACTATGTGCGTAATAAGCATATTGAGATGGACTGTCATTAAATTCGCGAAGCCTTGGACACTCATATTATTTCTCTTCCTCATATTTCCACTAACCTCCAGATCGACAATGTCATCAATTTCTAGTGGGCAAATTGATGCTTCTTAACAACATATACCAAGCCTTAATTAATATAGTTGTAACTTCCTTACTTAGATAGATCTAATTACTAGAAATCAGCCTAGATTTAGTTGATGTAATTACTAGAAATCAGTCTGGATCTAATTGATGTAATTGCTGAAAATCAGCCTTGTAAATCTCTAACATTTTCTATATATAATGAGAAGAACTCTCATAGTGAGAGGCATTCAATCCAATAGACATTAAATACAAGTCCAAGATCACCGTTCTGACACCATTTAACAATCCATAGGCCTGAGAATGTTGGCCACACATGTGGACTTATAAATGAGGTTGAACCCATATAACACAAAACCAATTAGCTTGTAGTGAAGTCCAATCTACACCACTTATAAGCAACTTTGTTTCTTTATACTTTTCCAATGTGGGATATATTCTCTTAACATTAATTTTTGGAAACATTAAAGCAACATTTGAAAAATTCAAGGTAAATTGTTAATTAAAATTTACATTATGTTTAATTCAATTCCACCAAGAAATTCATTTCATTTCCAATCCATATAGAATTCATTTACAAATGAATTTTTATTAATATAGTGTGTTTGATTTAAATGAATAGTTTACAGAATTCATTTTAAATGAATTCCATATTTTTATTATATTATGTTCATTATAAATCTAAAATTTAAGTTAATTTTTAATTTTGGTCAAAAATAACATTTTAATACAAAGGTATTTTTGAAAATAAAAATAATGATGAGTATTTTTGTAATTTTAAAATAGACTTAAAATTTGTGAAATTCATTTGAAAAATAATTTGACCTAGCTATAATTAATTCCACAAATTTAAAAAGTTAGAATTGCAAGTGAATTCTACAAATTATTTATTTAACCAAACACATATTATTTAAATTTGCAAATGAATTCCACAAAATTTTATGAAATTTATTTATAACAAACACACTCTTCGAGAACTTTATAATTTAAAATACAATACTTGAATGAGAAAACAAAAGAGCACCATGCAACGAAAACATAGCATGTTTTCTTATTTATTCTAATGTCCCTAGTCAATGTATGTTTTCCTATTTATCCTAGCTCTCCTACTTAGATGATGTTTGCATGTTATTAGATTCTTATTTCCTAAGTTGTTTTCTTTGTAAGTCCTAGTTTTTTACTTACAATATGTTTACTAATTTTCTCTATTATGTTATTTTAGAGGTTTAACAATAAATAGTTGAAAATAATCTTTGGTGCATTTTATGTCATTACAAATATCAAATTATTTATTTTTAATGCAACATTATATGTCCATTTGTTTCCACATGTCCCGTCATGACCCGTTCCCACTTCAGTGCTACATAACATAGAAGGATTAAGTACAGCTAACAAATTCTCAACTTCCCATAAAGCAATAGTGGATTATGGAAAATAATCCTAGAAATCTTCCTTGAATCAACTTTTTTCTTTTCCAAAATAAATAAAAGCTAGATAAAAAGAAAAAAATATTTCTTTTCAAATATCCAACATTTTAAAACAAAACTAATTACAACCTTTAATAGTTCAGCAAGCCACAGATCAAAACACTAAAGTCCCAGAACCTTTAATAGAGTTCTCCTTATTTTTTTTTCAATTTGAAAGTAGTGACATTAAATTCTAAATTCTACTCAGATTGTATCTTCAGGCAGCTAAACAAAAATCCAAAACTTGTTCTTTCACTGCAGTCAAAAAGAGGTAATTTGGCCAAGATATGTTTATTTCTGTATTAAAAATTCCCTGAAGGATAATTATACCAAGGTGGTGACATCTCTGTTATTAAGATTTCAGCTCAACAAATGCCTATTGTGGAGCTCATTGAGGGCTGATATTGTTTAGAAACTTTTACATTGAAGATCTCAAAGGTACATTTGTCACTTTCTGTTTTTAGTTAACAAAAGAGGTCATAATGACAACTCAATAGTAGATTAAACAATATATTACGAATAAAAAAAAGTAAGCGAGGGGAAGAGGGGAGGTTTCAAAATGAAGGCATTGACAAAGTTGTACAGCAACATAAGTAGGAAATTCTCTTTTTGCTACTTATATCTCTTGCATATCTAGCATGTTCACAAACTTTGCCTTTTTTAGTAATCCTTAATTCTCAAATTGTACCCTTGTAGTTGCATGTCTAAGGCCTCTTCAACCATTGCATTGGACAATGGCCTAACATATCCTTGTTCATGGGCTATTGTAGAAACTTCATAAGACTTGAGAGTATTGGCTCACACTCGCTCTTGTGAACACATAAATGGGATTGAACCCATTAACACAAAATTAATTGTTATGTTAAAACCCAATCTACACTACTTATATACCATTTGAAGTCCTCATACTTTTCAGATGTGGGATTTATTAAATCTCATCTCCAACACTCTCCCCCAAATGCAACTAGGCCTAGACCAGTTTATACTTGCCAAATACACCCCAACCTATCTCTTTGAGGCTCAAGGTCACAAATAGAGCTAGAGTCCTTTGCTATGATCCCAACCCTTCAAGTCTTTAAACTTCGGCCCCTCTATGGGCCTTGAGAATGTTGACTCACACCCACTCCTACGAACACATAAATGACGCAAAACCAATTGGCTTATATTAAGGCTTCATCTACGCAATTTATATGTCAGTCCAAGTCCTTATACTTTTTAAATATGAAATTCATTCACATCTCCAACATCCATGAAGCACAAAAACTTCATTTAATCAATATTTCCACATTCCAAAAACTTCTTGGAAACTATTGAGGGTTGTTTCCTTCACTTAAAATTATCAAAAAAAGGGGGAAGAAAGTTAATGATATTTTTAAATATTGATTCAATAGTTTTTGTTAAAATTATCTTTTTAATAATTTAAGTTTTGAATATTGGTTGATTATATTTAATTAAATAAATGATAATTTTTAGTATTTATATACAATACTAATATATATATGTATTTGAAAATACAAGTTTGCACATTTTCTCCTTTCTATTCCCTATATTTTTGAAAATGTCAGTTGGAGGTATCCATTTCTGCATTTCCACAATTTTGTGTTTCCATTTAGCATGTACTTCATGGGTTGACATTCCTTTGATGTGCTTAAATTTAATTTGCACTTCATTTCACAGAACTATATAAATGCATACCATACTTTAAAAAGAACAAGAAAAGACCTCTTGTCGAGCTAAATGATCCAAGTCCTTGGAAGAGCATGGCCAGAGATCCATGAAACTATAACGTGAAACAACATCTTGCAAAGAATTCTCTAATGTTGATACTCCATCTTCACCTGTCCTTGAAAGAGCTTCTTTTCTTCTTTGCTCAACCTATACAATGCAATGAACAATTTAGGATGAAATCTGATAGAAGAATTGTGATTTATATTAATAGCTAAATATTGTGTGATATTTTGAACATGAATGCTTCGGACACGTCCACATTTTGCTTGGAAATTTTACTTATCAGAAGCTTTATTCAATTTCAAGAGGTGCTTAGATTACCATCTTTATGCATTGTCATAACAGAGAGAATTATGAAGTGCTCCATTTATGATACATCTAGCCTGTTTATTTTCATCATAAATTACTGCATTCTTTCTATCCAAAGTTATAATATATGCTAGAATGGGTCAGAAAAAAAAATAAAACCAAAGAAAAAAATGAACATCTTTAAAAGTCATTGATTTAATATGATGGACCGTGATGACAAATAACAACACAAGGTAAATGTGTCATTTTCCTGCAAAGACTTGGCTGGTCCCAGATTAGCAAGTAGGATCACCAACAAAGCATTTTATGAGATTGCTGAAAGTATTGGTTTTAAGCGAGCTACAGCACACAGAATGACACAGGAGACACTAGAAAGAAATCTATGCAGTAGCATCAAACAATGCCACATTGATAATTTGATTGCTGATCATTATGAACATAGAAAAAAAAATGGACAGTATTTGCTAAGCAGAGATGTAGAAGGTGCGTAATAAGAAAAAATGGGGTGTGTGTGTATGTGTAATATATATATATAGCTTGAGGGAAAAATAAGGCAGACCTTGGGAGAACTTAAACTAGCTGGGAGTTAGGAACTAGGAGTCAATTTTGGAAAGTGAGAAAATCCATTGCCAGATTGAGGAAAGACTAGGTTTAAGTGGCAATCAAGAACTATAAGTCAAAGACGAAGGATATAGGAGATACAAGTTTGAATAATTATAGATATTTCCCCCTCTTACTTGAGGAGCTTAAGAAGGCTGGAAGAAACCAAAAACTCCACTGAACTAAGGTTATGGGTAAGGGATATTTTACATATTGTGGAACAGCTTTGACCGAAAAGGTGGCATGCTGCTCTATGCTTTTCCCATGAAACCATGTCCATTATGTAAAACTTAAATAATTAACTGCAAAAAAAGTGTATTTTCTTGTATCATGTCAATGAAAAGTGTATCTTTTTCTTATCATAGAAATGCTTATTCTCTCTTTTCATAAACAAAGAAGTATGTTTTCTCCCATCATAAACAAAGAAAAATCCTACCTTCAACATGCTGGCTAGATCTCCATATGTTTGCTCAAATTGAGTAAATCGTTTCCAGACCTGTGCAAGCATTTACAAGAACATCACTTAGCACCAGTCCGGTGACATATAACATGGGAGAATTCAGAGTTCATAAATAATAATTGAAGAACATGTATGGCATGATATTGTGCTATTATCCTGAGGAATGTTAAATGGAATAAAGCAGGATTTTGGAAAGTGTTATGTCACAGGTTCAACATATATTTAACTATATTTACACTTTTAAAAAAAAATCAACATCCAATATACATTGTGGTTCCCTAGTCATTATTGCATTATGCTGGTAATAAATTTTCATAAGGAAATTTCAATCTTTGATATTGTTCTCCTCTTCTGCTTATGCATCAGTATGTCTAGTGTCTCACTATGTTCATGAAGAAAAAAAGTATTTCTAAATTCACCAACTCATAACTTCCAATCCCATACCAGCAACCATTTTCCCATTGCATTGGACATGGTACCATTCAAAATTTGTTGAAAGCAGGTGCAAGTGAAAGGATCAAATTAGGCATGTCTGTAATTGCATTTTTGCATACCCAACTAAGCCTTAATCCTAAACTAGCTAGGAAACACAAATTGCTCTTTGCATCTCATCAAAATTCAAACCTCCGAAACTGGATGCAGGTATGAGACACAAATTGTCACTTACTTTTCTCTCAATGTCTCTACAATATTTCAATAATTCCATTTTTTTCAAAGTAAAAGATGAAGCTTCCCAGCTATGCAAAAATGCAATTGTACTTCCCAACTAAGCAGGTAAGCATTCTTAGAAATACTTTCTGATGAGTTCTTAAAATTTGTTTTCAGGAGGTGATAACCCATCTTGTAAAGTGTATACTCGTAAACAATGAGCCAGAAATCAATTGAAGGGAATGGGAGGAGGGTCGAGAAAAATAAAAAGAAATGGTTTCTCTAAGAGTTTCAAGGTTCGATTTTAAGTTTAGAAATATAATACATTCAAAGCTTAAAACTTGTATGAAATAAATGTGAAATCAAAGGAATATGAGAGATCTTAAACTTCACCTAGAAATATTTAAGCATGGCATCCAACATCTTGTTAGTATGATATCTAGAATTTCACAGTTCCAATGGCAGCTAAAATATTTTCTGTAACATATTTACTAGGACAATTAAGGCGTTGTTTAATTGTGAAAAACATTTTCTGTTTTCAGTTTGTAGTTCTCTTTTTAAATTTCAAATTTTCTAGTTTTTCATTTCCATTTGGAATAGAAAATGGAAATTATGTTTATTCATCCAAATTTTTTAATTTTCTCTTTATGATTATTGCAGTAAATAATTTTTTTTTTTTAAATAAGAGGGAATCTTTGTTGGATAAGCAGCATTGCATTGGAACATAATAATTATTCAATAATGATATGATCATTATAAATGTATTTTTATCATATAAAAAATTATACCAAATTGAAAAAAAAAAAAGTAAGAAAATTTAAAAATTAAGAGTATATCAAATAATGTTCAAGTTACTGACCTGAAAGATTAGAATTGGGTAGAGGTACATTTTTTACCCTTAAGTTTATAGAGAAGAGCATATTTGTCCTCAAACTTTTTTCGGGCTCAAAAGACCGCAAAAAATGCAACCTTTATTATTCTATGCTGCCGTCTTTAACAGCAACCAATTTACAATAAACTATTGTTTAATATCATTGATGTGGTCAATAATAGGTGCCACTAAAGACTTTTTTCTCTCTCCTCCTTTATTCTTCTTCCTTCTACTATATCCTTTTTCCTTTTCTTTCCTTATTTTTTTCTTCTTTCTTCCATATTCCGGATAACTACCTATCTTGCATGCCAAATAATTTATCATCCAAGTTTAGATGTTAGATACTCTACTAATTTCGTATGAAATCAACTCCCCAATGAATCCAAAAACCTGAGATTTTACTATCAAAACATACATCTTTCCACATGTTAGTTGAGTTTAATTATTGCGTCTATTCATGTATTATTGCAGCTCAAATTCAGTATGACACTCCTGGATACTATGTATCTTCTCTATTTTTTTTCTTTTTCCCCCCTAGAACATAGCCAAATAATTGATAGGGATTGTTCAATAGGTAGGAGAATTTATCATTGAATCAGTTTTTTGCTGATACTTTGTTGCTGTTGGATTTGTATAAAAATCTGGTGTCCTTAATAGTGCACATAATATGTTCAATAAAATATCTGAGAGACATGTTGGATTTTTGTACTTTTGAAAGGTTGCCTAACTTTCTCCAGGCCTGTGGAGTGTTAACATGGTATCAAAGTGGTGATAATGGGTTCTTATTTAAAACCTGAAGTTTGGTGTTTGTGTCATTGAGTGCAGCTCGTTGAAGTTTGGTGCGACCCAAGTATGTCGTTAGGTGCAGCCTGTTTATGACCCCATGCCTGTCATTGGGTGTGATCCATTTCTGTTTGGCAAGTGTAACTGATCCAAACCCAGTTACACTTGAAGGGGGATAAGTATAAAGAAATAAAGAGACTTATAAGCGGTGTAGATTGAACCTTAACAAAAGCCAATTGGTTTTGTATTACATGGGCTCAACGCCATTTATATGTCCATAAGTGCATGTGTAGGCCAACACTATCCAAGCCCATGGAGTGCTCAATGTTCTTTATGCATGTGGATTTGTTTGTGCTTCTGACATTTCTTTTCTTAACATTTTCTTACCGGCTACATGTTGATGATTTTCCAAGAAGAGTTTCACTACATGTGTTAATTGATTATCTTGGAAAACAGTGGGTATAGATTTTGTTCGAACTATGATATCTATTGTTTACTTGTTTAACTTAGAAAAAGAGTGGAGTTTTAGAAAATAAAACATTCTTCATGATATGCAGCAAAAGATTGAGGTTCAAGTGGCTTCTGAATTGTATGACTTCGAGAAAAATAAACAAGATGAGATGCAAGCAACATGTTCTATAAAATGCCTACAAGAAGAAAGTAAAGATGATTATAAAGAAAAAGAAGTTCTTTAATTTGGTTAATGGGACCCATTCAACGCTATGTTAACTATGATGTAAATGTCTGTTAAATTCAAAAGTGAATTGAGGGGCAGCAATTACAGATTTCTACATGTTTTGAATATATTTGTGTGAAAAATAAACATTAAGGACAACTCTGCTCCTCACAATAAATTTAAGGGTAAAAAATGCACCTTTGCCCATTGGAATTAGATGATTTTGCATGTAAATACATAGCACACCAAAATGAAAAAAAATTAAGATTAAGAAAACACATGCATTTTTTAAAATATCAATCAATAAGAAAGAAACAAAAGTAATTAGAAATTTGTTACAGCAGCTCAAATTTGGATCAAATATTAGTTGAAATAAAAAAGGATTAAGAACATAAGACCTGCTATAAACCAAGTGGTCTGTTACAATTAAGGGAGCAATAGGAGAACAAGAGAGAATTAAAACCAAGGAGAATCAGCAGAGAATCAAGAAATTAGTTATGCAGTTCATTAGTTAGGCTTTTGATTTCTAATAAGATTGTTTAGTTTGTTAGAATCAATATTTTGAATTTTGAAGTAATTATTTTTTCTCTTTTATCCTTTTGTTTAACTTTGCATATAATATATATATATATATATATATGCAAAGGTTCTTGGAATAAAAAAATCAGCAGATAGTATTTCTCCCAAAGTAAGTGTTCTAAGAGATTGCAGGATTCTCTCTTAACGAGCCCTCTTCATTAGTAAAGACAGGTCACCAAGGAAGAAAATCTCAAAAACACAATACCCCTCTCCTTGATGTACGAATTGCAGGCCCTGTAACTAGATCACAGACCTGGGACCATACCATGGTCCAATTTTGTCAAGTGTATTATTAAATTGTGCATCATATAAACAAAGAAAAATTTGAGACAGAAGTTTTGAGGTGCCAATAAATTGCAAAACCCTTTGCATTCCATTTTACTGTTTATAATAAGAAATATAGGAAAAAAACACTTTTAAAGATAGTTTCCCAAAGCTGCATGTATTTTGACAAAACATGGAAAACTGATTTTCAATTTTCTATTTGGAAAAATTTCTTAACTAAGCACCAAATTCTGTTTTCCAGTTTTCGAGGAGTAATTTGCAGGAAAACTAACCTAAATTTCCACAACTAAACAGGTCCTAAGTATTACCAGAAACACAAAATTACATAATCTAGTAATCCTAATAAATAAAAATTATACTTACCATTTTGACACCCAATGTGAAAATCTATTCTTTTACTATATTGAGACAGCTACATTACATTATATGCTATATTCAGCAATTTTTTGACCAAACCTCCTCCCTGATCTCCTCAATAATCTTTTGCTTCATTCCTTTGGTTTGGTATAACAGTTTGCAAATTTATGTAACTCAATCTATTACCATATGGCAAATGATAAGTATGCCTGATAATTTAACTAGGCTGTTATCCTCATAATCCCAGAAAACATAATATAAGATACTGAACCTCAACAGATTCCTCAGGTGGCAGTGAGCTTAAAGCCCTCTCAAATAAAGCCCGGATGTTTCTGTCATCATTCAAACGAGACAAGAAATCTGCATACCTGCATCGAGGGAGCAAAAAATTGACATCTTAGAAGCCATTTAGCAAATAGCATAATTATGATCAAATTTGAAAATGTGCATGTCAAGAATATATTTGCAAAGAAGATGCATTTGCTTTTCTAAAGGCTTTCCTAACCTTTTCATCTTTGACTGCTCCTTGTATGCCCATGGCCAGTTCTATCTTTTTATTGATCTATGTTTTTCATAAATTCTGGACTTCAGAATGATTTTAACTCTATCCAATTTTTTTTTAATTCTAGCAATTGAAGCTGCATACTTCTCTTTCTCTTGAAAGCCACATACTTTATTGGAATCCCAAGAATCAGGACTATAGCATGTGTTCATATTAATGTAGCACTTAGTTAGCTTCTTGATATGAACCTGGAAAATATAACTAACAAATGGGCCTATAGGATGCTATCAAATACAATAGTGAGCTCACTAGTATTTCAACTAATGAATGAGTCAGATTCAGGAGCATTCAGCCTTGCTCATTAGGTTTTAATCCTCAACACTAACAGTTAAACATTTGTTAGGAACCTGAGTTTGAGACCAATTCCTAGGGCAATTGACTGAAAAATCTTGAAAGTTTCTACATTGGTGATTGCAACCCAGGGTGCAAGAAGGAAAAGAGCTCGTCCAAGAGAACCCTCTGATCTTTGAGTATTCAGGAAACTCAATCCTAGAATGAACTTAGCTGCCTTAAAAGAGCCAAAAATCAGTAAAGATAACCTAGAAGTTTATCACTTCATCTTAGATGCAACAAGAATTTAAAATTCAAATATAAAAACATGACAGCTATAATTATCTTAAGTCTTCAATCCACCTTCTCTTTCTCACGTGAGAATCTTCTATAATTCTTTACAAAATAGGGATCCACCCTAACTTAGTGTTCCTGATTCTTAGCTAACTGATCGGAATTCATAACATCCTCCCATATTGGCATGTCAATTTAAGAACACACAGGTACAGATACATGTCTTGGACATGATTCTGACCCCACCCCCACCCACCCCTCCCCTTTGGATACAACTGTCACGCTTCCTCAACTGTTTAATTGTATAGTATAAGGCCTAGATTGATGAAATAAATGAAACCCTCTACTGTCAGTCTTTGCCACTAATATGAAATCTTTATCCCACATGAATCATTGACAAAAAGAATAATAAAGTATAATTTAACAAGAAAAATAACTGAACTCACTCTAAAATATATACAGGCTCATGCATAAATCGTTTCAGTCCTGCCTCAAAAACATTGTGTGCCATCTGCATGAATGTGTATATTTATCAAGATAGAAAATAAATAGAAGTCAGAATACATAAAATCATCCTCATAGAAAGAAGAAAAGTACACCAGAAAAACAGCAGCAGCAGCAACAACAACAACAAGAATAAACTTCTTGAAGAATAGACCATGAAAAACCTGGACAAATGGTTCCATTTACCATAAATTTGAAAAGTGACTAACCAATTTTTTCATTTGGTTGCTGGAAGTACAGGCATAAGCAACAAACAAGGAATGAATAAAGTTTCAACATTTTCCCCGTTGCATGATAGATACCTTTGGATCCTTGTCGAGACAAAATGCCATCAAAGCATATGCAACATACACATGATATGTACAGTTTGGGGATTTGCGAGCATCTAGGAAGTACTTGCGAGCTGCTTCCACCCCTTCATTCCTTCTTAAAAAGCGAATAAACTGCAGCATAGAAAAGAGGAAGTCAAAAAATTAATGTTCAATTTCAAGAACAGCATCACAGCAGAACGTTAAGTATGCTAATTCTTTTCAATCCTCAATAAACAACCATTCCAACCACAGAAGAAAAGGAAAGAACAATGAATTTTCATCAGGCATACTGAAAAAATAGGGGCGTCTCATATATTTGAGTATCCCAACCTCTCATGTATGACATTTTGATTGAGGACTATTGCCATACATGTTTATATAATTTTATCTATGTATTTTTTAATAAATGAGTAAGATAAATCGCTTCTAGGCACCATGGAGATGAGATCTTCCAAGCAGCCTCCAAACTCCAGGGGGAAACTGAGTCTATCTGCTTCTAAAGGCTCCCAACCATGGTCCTACAATAAGACTTTGCCTCAAAAATGCCCCTCCTATATACCTCTCCAATCCATCTAATTCTGTCCTTGCTACTTCAGCAGTTCTGCTGCCATATTATTCAAAGATAATTGTGAAAGAAAAGAGAGAGCTGAGGTTGAATATCCACCTAACAATCACATCTACAACCAGATCAACCTTCTAAATGAAGTTAATGTTAGGATTTAGGAATATCCACGCAAAAAAAATCTCATCTTAAAGCCAGACAAAATTATAAAGAAAATAGCCATTTAGGAAGGAGAATCCACATTAACAATCATGCCAGATAAACAAAAAAACTACCAGCAAACACATCAAATTGTATAAATGGATTGGATACAAGTCCTGGTAGCCACTTGCTGACACATCTGCAGACCATCATTATTTTCATGTTCAAACACCTCAAGGTGAAACAGAGAGAACTCTTCATGGGCATGGCAGCAGCTGATTAACGATGCAATGCAACTTAGGCTATAGAACAAGAAAAAATTGTAAATCAAATGGCCTAGATTCCATCGGTCAAATATAATTGTCAACAAGTCCATGGGCCTCAAGAGTGTTGGCCCATGCACACACATGGACTTATAAATGGGATTGAGCCCATGTAACACAAAACCAATTGGCTTGTGTTAAGGTCCAATCTACACCACTTATAAGCCTTTTATTGCTTTGCACATTTTCAATGTGGGATTCCAACAATAATAAACAATTTGCATGCTTTGAAATCATAAAGTTCACTTTTTTTTTTCCTAGTGGAGTGTTTAACAGGGCAAGTACAACCAATAACTCTTTGATTTTTACCTATTCAAATATAGAGAAACATTCCAGCAGCACAATGTGGACAAGAGGTGTGCTTGGACTATTAAAAACAACAATTCTAAAATGATAATAATAGCAATAGTAATTAGCCCTTACTTGTATATGTGCGAGTGCTGTTGCATTAACACCATCACCCGAAAGATTTTCATATATTTTCTTTGCAGACTGCAAGGCATGAACATATTCAGATCACAAACCAAGAAATCAGACATATTAATGAAAAAAGCAGGGAAATGCAGGGACTACCTGGATTGCTCCACGGGATTCCTCCAACTCAGCATAAGCATACTTCAGCATTTCTGAATCTGGTGGACAGAGAAAGAACGAGTAGGTTGTTTCAGTCCAGGCTAGAGACAAGGGGATATAGAAGATGAAAACAAAAAACAGATACTAGAGTTTTGCATGCTCATTTAGGAGTCGTCAAGCCAATAATAGGTAAGAAAGAAAGTAATAAGCAATATGCAGATAGATAAGAAGTATAAAAAAGCTGTTAAAATGAAACAAGAAAAATCAAATTACCTGGAAGAGCCTTCAAAGCCTGCTGAAATACTTTGATTGCAGCATCTATAGAGCCACTTTTTGCATGCCATGTAGCATAGTCATACCATATGTCAGGATAATGGTACAAATACATCAGGCACTGGATAGCCATATTACATAGTAAGAAATTCACTAACATAACTTAATGAATAGAGAACAGCAAATCAGGAAATCAAAAAACTTTTCTTGCATGAGAATAAAAATTAGATCTTTAGCAGGGAAATGATTTCAAATGGGATATTCAAATGTTAATAAAATACCATATTATTATCCAAAGATATGAAGCAAACTATGGATATCTAATCTGCTATCATTTCAACAAGTAGAGATTCCTTTCCCCATTGTCTTGCAGGAAATGCTGTTATAGTGACAAAGGAAAGTATACACTGTTCCTGTATTCTAAGGTTTAATTTGGCACCATTTTCCAAAATCAGTATTGTTATACACAGCTCTATGAGTAACTATCCAGGCACTTCTAAGATTAAAATATCCCATGCATCGTGGAATGCCTCCCCTGAAAATAATTTCAAGCAACAACAGCTTTCTGTTGTACAACACAGGTTAACATTTTCTGAGGCCTTTTAACCAGAAAAATTTAATTCGCTTTAATCACTGTGCTTTTTGCACTTTTAGCACAAAACATCATCAGTCAACATAGCATGGTTTACATAGGCCACATGGTTAGATGTTTATATTCTTATGATGTAAGAAATATTTGTGCAATTTTAAAGAATTTGTAAGCTTCTAAAGAGCCACAGCACACAAGAAAGAGTGAGAGGAAGGACAATGTGCTTCTTTGACACTTTAACTTTTACAATAAGAAAATAGAAGGAGAAGATTCTAACCAGAAAATAGAGAACAGACAAGAAACATAATTAAGTAAATCTCAGTTACCTGCTCATAGGTGAATATTATTCGCTTACTAGAGGATGCACTCTCTATCCTCTGGGGATTTCCTCTAAAATAAGAAAGTCACATGAAATCAATTTAAATTGCTTTTTAGGGAGTGAAAATTCATCTAGAATTTATAGCAAAAATCAATGGACATGTCACCAGCATATATATATAGGATTCAACTCATTTAAATGTTAATGCCATATCATCTTTTTTTGACAAAAAGGAGATCTAATTCAGAATTTGCTCTGGAACAGCATTGACATCTATAAAATTTATACCTTCAATTAGTTGATTGCAGAAATTTATTAACAAACAAAAATTTATTTCCCATAGGGATATTCAGCTTGAGCATTGCAGTGGTTCTACTTCTAATGTTTCTCGTGAACATAAAGATGCCGGTTGTATTTCAAAGTGCTAAAGATATTTTCTATTTCTTAAATTCTGCTTTAACATGATCAATCAGGGAGCTTTTCAAGGTTTTCAAGCATAACACGATTTACTCTTGTTAGGACAAACAATATATTGTATCATTCATTGCCAAATATATGAGTAAAATCTGGATGTATGCACATTCATATCCACTTCGAGTGAAAAAGTATAGGCTCAAGAAGAGTATAACTCCATTTAGATAATTCTAAAATGTTGCACTTCGCATAAGACATAGTACTGGTGCCTTTAGCAGCACTCAATTAAGACTTCAGGTTGGGTATTATTTGTTAAGTGCTTCAACCTTCAAAAGACATTTTAGAATTTTTCTAATCCAGCCTGCTGAATCAGTACATTACCCACATTTAGTTGCAAAAGGTAGTGTTTAAGGAAACACATACTTAACAATTCAGTTTTTTTTTTCCTCGTGGAGGGAGGGAGGGAGGGAGAGAGCAGGGGACAGGGGGATGGTCAACACAATCGGGATCATAAGAAAATTTAAAAGAAAAAATAAATATAAAAATAAAACCCCACTTCTTACTTTTCAAAAGCTAAATATCTTTTCCAAGCTATCCATTGCTGTTCTTCCTGTAAGAGAAGGAATGTAGATCAGATACCATCCAAAAAAATGTAACTGAGGATATTAAAATCCACAAAAATAGAAGACAAATTCTCAATCATGCATCATTCAAACTCATGCTACCAAGTAGAAAATACATAGAAATGACCTAGGAATTCGAATTCTAACCACTTGATACTTTTTCAGTATCTCAGTTAAATCTATGAAAAAAAGGTTTGGATTTGAAACAAAAAGCATATGCTAGTAAGCTCATGAAATGACTACTATGATTTCTACTACTTTTTTTTTAAATCTTAATTTCATAAAAAATCGAATAAAATGAATACTTCATCTATAAAACAATAAAAAAAAAGAAAAAGCAATTCCCACATCAAATCAGATCCAAACAGAATGTAACATTAATGTCTGGAGGCCAATTGTGATAATGTTTATTACCACACAATCCCATTCTTACCCAATGTTGATCACCAAGAGTATAGGCAGAAAGATAAAACAAATAAATAAGGGCATGTTCAGTGCTGGTGCAGAGTTTAGATTCTCTTTTTTTACTGTTGAAAAGATAGAGCTGTGTTTGGTTTAAAGAGTTGCATTTTCTCTTTCACACATTGTATCAAAACAATTTCTGCAATGAAAAATACCAATGTGAAATCCACAAAATCACATTTCCCCAAAATTACGTTTTCGCTACCTACAAACATTTAAATATAAAACACACCTA
Source organism: Mallotus repandus (assembly GCA_949671775.1). Lineage (NCBI taxonomy): Eukaryota > Viridiplantae > Streptophyta > Magnoliopsida > Malpighiales > Euphorbiaceae > Mallotus > Mallotus repandus. Next base: position 8,193 of record CATIWM010110511.1, on the reverse strand, counting down.
CCTTTTTGGTACATATGTCCACATGTCCAATAGAATAACCAAAATATAAAAATAGCAGAAAGGAAAAAATAACAGCGGTTCCCAATTGAATAAACCAATGATTTCTTTGAAAACACAAACAAAAACAGAAAGTAGTTTTGAGTTTGGGCTGAAATGAAAAGAAGGATAAACAGAAGTGGTATCAAACACCTCCTAAGTAAATACGAATAGAAGCAAATGAAATAAAAAACTTAGTCAAAACTTGGAGGTGGTTTGCTGGTAGCTAAGTTACAAGCCTTATCTTAGGATACAACATACCAATTTGGTATTTGAAAACAGAAATAGTAAATATAGGCATTCATGGATCAATAAGTCACAAAGCAACAGAAAAGAAACATATCTCAATAACCACAGAGCATCAAGAAATTGCCTTGTAAGAGCCAGTTGGTGGAACAGCAAGCAAATTCCAATCAATTTCATCAGCATATTTCTTCCGTTCCCTATAGACAGCTCTGGCACTGTTATATTTTGGTTGATATTCAGATATCAATCCTTTGGCCTAGTTAAGACAGATCAGATTTGTAGTATTACAACAAGCACAATTGGAACAAAAACATGCATCAAAATTTAACACGATATGGTCTGCATCACAAATGCACAACATAAAAATTACCAATTGTCGGCTAACAGAGTTTTCAAAATTTTCATACTCCTTCCAGAGCTGCTCAACATGATGGGTAGGAGTAACAATAGCTTTTTGGTATGCTTTTCGTACAGCAGTCATACGTTGTGACTCCTCTTGTGCATTTAGAGTCTGCAAGTTCATTTCACACTAAGAATAAACGATAACAGATAAGACGATGGCGGTGATGATAGTGATGATTATGTGTATGTGCAATGTAAAGGACTACATGGCAACAATATCATGTTCCATTCATATGTTTGCAGAATAAAATGAACGTGGAAAACACTAATCAGAAATTCCACAAACCGGCAATGACTTTAGAAAGGTTATGTACTCCATCCATACAGGCCCAGATGCTATGTCCGATCCTGGTAGCGAACACATCAGAAACAAACACCCAATATATAACTGAGTTATTTTCTTTTCAGACATACATGTATAACAATGCCTTTTATTCATATCTACATATATTTGCATGATCATTTTTTTTTTTAATAAAGGATAAGATTCCATTTTTTTTAATTTAATATACAAGTAATTCAAAATATTTATTGCAATTATTACAATTGAATAACTCAACATTCTATGTGCATGTTCGGAAAAAATACAAATAACTACTATGTGGTTTGACTTGTTTTCAATTAGAGGCATGTGATATAGAGTTGCCTTGTAACTTAGTCCGTTAGCAATTGGAGGCAGATTACACTAACACCATGATGATGTGAAATGGGCAAAGATAAAATTTCAGACTAGTTATAGGACTTCAGCTTCTAGTTGAAGATGAGTGAAACTACACGATAGTTGTTTGTACTTTTCCATGATTTTATTTGAAATACAATTACTTATTTTATTTAACAATATTTAATTTAATTCATGAAAAAATATGAAGAGATTATTAATTTTTTAATTTTTATTTGATATTCTATATTAAATTCTTATTTTATGAAAAAACAAAATATATTTTTATAATTGTAACTTTTTTCACAAAATGTTAGTGCTGTTTTTTAACTGAAATTGTTATTATGTAAAATCGATATTATTTTATTTGTAAAAAAGAACCACATATTTTATGAAAAAAAGATATATATTTTATGAAAGTAAAATTTTTTCACAAGCACCAAAAGTTAGTTTGTTATATAAATTATTACTATTTTTGTAAATATAGAATGTTTTTATAAAAAATTTAAAATAATTTTACTTTATTAAAAATAAAATAACAATAGAAAGTATAATATTCTTAAAAAAATAATTAGAATAAATAGATAAAAACATCAATATAAATTAAAAATAAAAAATTAATGATCTCTTTATATTTTCTTCATATATCAAAATAAATATTTTTAAATAAAATAAGTCATTAATAGAAATTTTTATTATTTATTAATCTTCATATATTTATTTTAATTTATTACTTAAAGAAAAATGAAGAAATTTTAATTTTTAATTTTCCTTTTAATTTGATATTTTTATTAATTTCTTATTTTACAAAAAATAAAATATATTCACAAAATTATTTTTTATAAGTACTTTTTTTTTCCACAAATCTTAGTTCTATTTTATAACTAAAATCGTTATAACGTAAAATTGATTTTTTTTTTTTTTTGTAAAAAGAACCACATATTTTATGAAAAAGAATCATATACCTTATAAAAGTAAAATTTCTTTCCTAAATACCACAAGTTACTGACTTTTTTAGTAAATTATTACTATTTCTATAAATTTAAGATAATTTATAAGATAATTAAAATAATTTTACTTTATTTACAAAAAAATAAAAAGTACATATTATTAAATAAAATAGAAAATAATTAAAATAAGTATATCAAAAAAATTTTCATATTCCCTTCATAAATTAAAATAAATATTTTTAAATAAAATAAGTTACTCTACTTTAGAATACGATTATGGAAAAATACAAATAACTACCTTGGGGTGTCACTTATTTTCAGCTAGAGAATAAAATCTTATGATTAGTTTGAAATTTCATTTTTGCCCATGCCACATCATCATTTCAAACGGAATTAGTTCCTCTAGTTGCTAACGGATTAAAATCACAAGTTAGATCTTTGCCACAAAAAATACCACAAACCTCTAGTTGAAAACAAGTCAAACCACATGGTAGTTATTTATACAATTCCCTATATGATTTGAGTATTATTTCTATAAGTAATGTTGGATTATATCAAGAATAATACAGGAATGGTATTCTCAAAGTGAGATGTCCACATAGCATCTATTTTCAAGGTGATTCAAATGTGGTCTCATGCAATTTGTACATGCTATAAAATGAAATTGGAAGTTCATAATTATATTATAGTCAGAAAACACACCTACATAACCAAGCATAAAATCAAAAGCTTTTCTCGTTTCTTCTTGGCCATCACCACCCTTTTTGTCATTGACTTTTCTAATAAATCGAATGTAGGAGCGCCTACAAAAGCGACAGTTTTCTTTTATATAAAAGAATGCATCTAGATAGAAAATAAGGTAAAACATGAGAAAGGAGGAAAAGAAACCTTCCTTTCACTGAAAAAACAATAAACTTAAAAACATAAGCATCTTCATAAGACACGCTCTCTACTCCTATCGGATGAAAATGATATATAGGATATTTGAGGGTTTAAAGCAGAAACCCATAAAGAACCCTAAGGAAAACTTTGCACCATATTTATTCTATTGCTAAATATGTAATCTCTTAAGACTCCTAGCTGTTCTTCTTTCTCCACATAGAAATTCCAGGTTATCACAAAGCAGAATAATGCAATAGAATATAGGTTACCTACACATACGAAACCAATTTACGAACATGATGGAGCAAAATTATAAGGTCAAATCGTCACAAATTTAAAATTTCACGCTTATTTGTTATTTGCCAAACATTGCAGAGAGTATGTTTGCTTATGAAGAAGGCAAGAAGTCCTTGCAGTTTATGAGAGGCATGAGTATGTATGGCTCATCACCCTATCACCTCTATTTTGCTTACTAAGAGATATTTCTGCTCCCCCTTAACCTTTTACTAACTACTAGAATTGTCCACTCCAGTTCCTTTCTTGCCAACATCTTTCTCTTCCTAGGCAGTTTGGAGCAGCAGGAATTTCTTTGGCTTGATTGCGTTTAAATCATCAAGTCAGATCGACAACACATTCCATTGATTATCATTTTCAGATGAAGTTTATTCCACTCAGCATAAGCCCCCTAAAGTTTTAATAATCACAAGCCTCAAAACCTTTCCTACAATTTAAGAATATTTCCATTCAAATATGCAATTCAGTACTCAGCAATAAAACATTGTAGGGTTTTAGGCTCATCGTGCAAAAAGCATATACAAAGTGCTATGAATTCGGTTAGAATCAGCCAGTTCTCTCAAACATTCTCAGGCCATGAGAACCGACAAAGGAGTTGGTAGTTACATTTAGTGCCTGGCAGTTTATGTTTAATTTTCCATAGCTGCATTCATTTCATGTACTGCTACATATTGCCTAACAGTGAGGCTAGTTATTGAGTTGTGGAGATAGTTATTGTGTCAATAGGGTAATTAGCAGCTAAAGTTTACTTAATTTATAATGTTTGACGGGGAAGGCAAGCAGAATTTCAAGAAAAGCTGTGATTTTTCTAATGAGCCCTTAAAACTCACAGGATTGTTGGCTTCTCTTTGAATAAGCCCTTATTATCCTAAAATTTTCAATTGAATCACCCTGTGACAAAACTTGAAACCTTACGTGGTAGCACAAAGCAATGACAAGCAGGAAAAACAAGAGAAGCTGTAACTTAGGTCAAAGCTTCTGTTACTGTTGATTATTTTTATATGAGAAGAGGGCTGCAATGGGAAGTGCTGTTTGCTGTAGATCTAAGGTAGGTTTAGGGATATTGTTTAACTGATAGGGAGAGAAATATTCAGACTCGAGTTGGTTGAAGATGAAATAAAGTGGGAAAAAGGAGAAAAAAACAGTAATATATATATATATATATATATATTTAAAGACAAGGAAAAGGCGTACCAAAGAGGAACATGCAGACAGTTCAATAAACAGCGGCTAAAAATCTGCTTTGTAGCATCATCATTGTTTACGGCCATATATGCCTCCACATATTGCTTCCAAAATTTTGCCTGAGAAAGAAAGGGGAGTACGTGGCAAAAAGTGGCACAAATGGATGCTCGTAAGGATGCAGTGATAAGTAACATTAGAAGAATACACAGAATAAGAAAGATACATCCTTGGATGAGGGCTAGATTGAAAAAGTTATAAAGAAATGACCAGCATAGAGAGATGCAAAAAATTTGAAAAAGCATTGAATGGCAGTATGTACTAATAGATGCAGAAGATAAAATGAATGGCATTTTAGTCTGCTTTGCCAGAGACAGAGCAGCAGCTGAAAAGAAGGAAGTATATGCTCAATTGTCAAGCATTTACATAAGAGCAATGGCTGGCAACTAAGCAGATGAAGATGATAAAGCAGCAGCAACACATACAGAGATAGAAGCAAACAGTTGGTAGTGGTGGTAGAGAGCATAACAGGGAATGAAGAGGAACTCACAGAAGTAGGAAACAATGAGAGAAGTTGCTCATATATAGGTGCTGCCTGGGTAATTGGCAAATGCTGAAATTCAAAATTTTAAAATATAAAAAAATTAATAACATAGATTATTATTATTATTATTATTAAAAGAAAAGAAAGGAAAAGAAAAGAAGAAACCTGTGCAGTATTTGCTAGTCTCTCAGCGGATTCCACATTGTACTTACCAGCAGCAACAGCAGCTCCTCCACTCGTTTGATCCTTAAAAAGCATTGAATTTGTAAAATGAACGGATAGCAAAACCCAATCAATCAGATCAGCACAAACTTACCTTTGCCTCAGCGGCTCCATCATCAGTATGTTTTTCCATTGTTTTACTTAAATTGAAATACGCGAGTTTTAGAGCTTCAGATATCGACTGTTGCTTTGTAACAAAGCAGAGCAGTTGGTTGCAACTCGTGATTAATCCGCCTTGCTTGCAATAAGGTTAAGAACAGCTATGAATTAACTCTCTCTTCATCATTTTTTTCCTTCTTCAATCTCAAACCCTCACTAATACTAATTCAAATTAACCAATCCAAATCCATAATAAATTATCCCTTCGCCTAAACGCTATTCTCCGATTTTTATTTGCTGCGCATCATCTCTCCATAAGCTCCAACCAACCATCTCAAATTGTTTGTTGATAATCTGGTGGATGTTGATAACGGTGGTCGTGCTGGCGGTGAGATGGTGGCGGTGGCGGTGGCCTTGAAGACGGCGGTGGCGGTGGCCTTGAAGACGATGGTGGCGGTGGCGGTGGCGGTGGCGGTGGCCTTGAAGAAGATGGTGGCGGGACTGTCGTATGGGTTTAAGAAATCAGATGAGATTTAGGGGGTGGATTACTTTGAAAGAATTAAAAATTATGGCTATTCAATTCTACAGTGAATTCAATAACAACTTTTATAAACTTAAAAAAATCAATAAAACTTAAAAAGAGATATTTAATTATAACTTTTAAATAATTAATAAAAATAAAACATATTTAAAAATTCATAAATTTTTATAGGTAATGAAATTTTTTATGAATTTTAAATATTTTTTTTTATTTATATTAACCTACAAAAAAATTATTTACCTTTTCCGAAGAAATATAATGTTCTATCAAGAAGTAATAGATAGTCACAAGTTACTTTAATTCTACTTATTGTTATTTAAATTTATTTTATTTTTTATATATTTTTAAATTTTTATTTATCATATTTTTAGGTCGAATATCTCATTTTACCCCTAAACTTTACCATTTTTGCTTATTTCACTCATTAACTTCAAAATTAACCAATTGTACATATGAACTCTTATTTTAGACCTGTGACATTTTTTAATTCTATTGAACACATAAGTTGACAGTGTGGCGAAGCACGTGAAGGCAAACTAGATGAGGCACGTAGGTTGGTTGAAACAAGTTGATGTGGTTAATATTTTTGACTGAGAGGTTGAAACAAGCTTGTGGCTCTATCAACATGATAAAAAATTCATCAAGTTACTAAGTTCTTATATTTAAATTTCACAAACAAAAAAGCGAAGAACAAATTTTAAGGTTGAAAGAAGAAATAACAGAAAATAGAGAGAGGGGAAGAGGAAGAAAATACCTTAATTCATTACTACCCGCCATGGGAGATGGCTCTAAGGCTCTCCAAAACCAAAGCCCAAAAATAGAGAGAGCTATACAGGCCACCGAAACAAAAACTAAAAGTAAAACGACAACAACCCATAAGCAAAGAAAGTTTATCTTCTTCCTCTTCTATTTAATTTTATTATTATTATTATTTGCTTGCAGTTATGGGTGATGATTGTTTTCTAGTTTGTTTAGAAGAGAGACACTTAGCCTCTAAAATATAATAGGAATAATAAGAAGAAGAAAAAGAAGGGAACAGAATAGTGTGCGTTGTGTGTTATGTGGTGTGTTTGGGTATACAAACAAACATGCAGTTCTTCTTGGACATTTTATCAAACAGGTGGTGAGCAAATTTTAGTTAAATTTTTTCAATCTCTTCCTTCACCACTCTTCAACCTCTCATTATACTTCTAAATTGCATGCTTCTCTGCTGTAAAGGATGCAACCTAGTAGACATTTCCAAAATAGGTTCAATAAACCCACATATACATATTTGGAAGAAACTCATACCATAGTATAAGCCTTACATATTCTTCTAATAGCTCCCATAGTTTATATTCCTACATTTCCTGCTTTTGCATAAGCAACTTGACCGCGACTTGACATTTTTGACATCACAATTGCCATGAATCCACCAACAATTGCTAGAAGTGGAATGCAACGTAGCAGGACTAGTGAAAGTAGCATCCTCTTATGAAACCAATTATGAAGCCACCCACAAATGTTGATGCTAATTGTGTAAACTTCCCTACCTGTCAAAAATATGCATGCACGCACTTTATTAATATTCTTATTTCTAGAAACTAAACGCATGATCGATCAATAAAATTTATCTAAATGGTTTGTTACCTTTTTACCCATGGCATCTTGAATGAGAACAGTGTCTCCTAATTTTGAAATATTTATGCAAGAAATGCCAGTCCATTTGCATGGAGTTGGGTTGTCTTCGTTCCAGTCAGAGAATAAATTTTCATCATATGGTTTTTTTTTGTTCTTTTTTTTTTCAGCGTCGTAGTGGTGGGAGAGGAGGATAGGGAGGCGAGAGGCGGTGTTTCGAGTGACCATCATCATTGTTTATTTTGGCCAAGTGCGATTTTCATCAGATGGTTGATCAACAGCTGATTTTAGCGACAAAAGAGAAAGGCCATCAGGAAAAAGAGAAAAAGTTAGCTCTGTTTAAGCAATAAGCAAAAGAAGAAGAACAACAACAACAAAGGGAGACAAAAGGGTGGCTTTGCGCTTAATGATTGAATCTTTTTCATTGTGTTTAGAGGTGCAGAAGAAGAGAAACAGAAACTTAGAGATAACTAATATTTACAAAGAAGAAGAAGAAGAAGAAGAAGAGGGTAGTTACGTC
>CATIWM010110495.1:0-22589 GCA_949671775.1 Mallotus repandus | reverse complement strand
CTCAAGACATGTGTTGAAGTGGTGGAGAAAGCATATCATACCTCAGATCATCAAGAAGCTTATCATCAGAATGACGGGAATCAATGGCTGTTGATTCTCCCCAAGCATCAACTCCATGACCTTGTCCTTGTTTCACTTCAGTATCAGCCTTCTCAATCTCAGGACTTTGGTCTGTGGAACTCAACCTATCTTGGACTCCACCAAAATCAAAGTTTTTAGCAGTCTTCATGTTAATTGAGATATGGCTGACTGCTATTTTTCTAAATTCCATTTGGCATGCACATTACGGAAGCATTCTACATGTGATTGGACTAAGTCTTAAAAGACATAAAAATTTTGTTCTTGGTCTCAGTTTCCTATGGATTGAGTTAGACTGTTAGTCTATGTCATGGTGTGCAAAAAGTTGGTCTAAACTATTCCAAAACAATCAAACAATGGCCAGTTGTGGACAGGTTTGGTGATGATCTTGCTATCCTTCTCTTATTTTGCGAATCAGTCCCTGATTCCTAATAGTCCAAGCCACAAAACTATAATAGTCCAAGCCACAAAACTATCGTCATTGAAAATGTTGTTGTGTTGATTGCCGTAGAAAGATTCTGAATTCAGGTAAAGACATTGAAGAAAAGAAGTATTGAAAGTATCATTGGGAAACAATTCACAAGTTACAACAAAAATTTCATGGTCTAATTGTCACATCGCAATACCATATAAGAAAAGATGATTGATGAAAGTAATGGCTAATTTATTGTCATCATCACATACACATTATATCAAAATCAGAAACTATATATAGTTAAGTTCATTAATCAAAATACTGCATTGGCAGAGGAGCCTAAAAACAGCTGCTGAATGAGAAATCTAGTGTAGCGACGACCTTCGATCTTCTTGTCATGTTAACTTCCAAACAGAAAGAGAATGAACAGGCGTACCTTTCCAACCAATAAGTAGGCTTTTCTCATTAATGTCAAGCGTACAAAAACTCCCACAGGCAAATTTTTTAAGCACAAGGCTTGCCTGATACAAGGATGAAGTGCTGAGTTCTGTCTCTACCATTCCGAAACGAGCGAAGAATGACCTCCAAACATCAAGCTTCACATGTCTTATCCTCCTTTCCTCACCCTCACTAGCTACTATATTTCTTATTCCTTGATGATAGAATGTTGATTCTGTTACCATCCTGTTTTGTTCGTCACATCCCATACATGCCTCCAGGCAATCGAAATATGTGCTGTAGAAAAAGAGAGCTTCAATGAAACGGTTTACAAAAGATGGTGAATTGTTATTTGCCTCAACTTCCATAACCACCATTACATTTGGATTAACCTTTGTTAGCATCCTCATTATAGACTCTAGATGGTTCGGCACAACAATCAGGTTCATCAACATATACTCAGAGTAGATGGCGACTGCTTCCTCAGCATCGCCCAATTCAAAGAGTTCTTTTTTGAGATCCAGCATGTCTGATACCGTGACTGCCTTGAAATAGAAGGGTATGCTCAAGGACTCGGCAAAATTTGCTAACCTTTTACCTGTGTTCTCAATCAACTGTTTTGAAGTAGTTCCAATGGCACTTATCTTCAGAAGCTCAAGAGGGCATTTGCGTTGAGATATTAAAGCTTGCATTAGTACTGGCCACTGAGCTCCATTCCTGATTTCAAGATCAAGTATATGAACCCTCTTTGCTCCAGCTACATTTTCCACAATTGCTTGGACTGCAGCAAAGCGTGCCACCTGAATGAAAGGAATTTTCTGATGGCATGCCAAGCTAGCTGGGTTCTGAATCATCATTTCCTTATCAAGATCAAAAGATTTCTTTTTCTTCAAGTAGTCTTTGGATGAGAATCTTCCGGTTTCCCGATCAATCCTTTCTCGAAGAGCTTCTGAAAAGAAGTAAACAACTCGTTGAACAGGATTTCCAATATTTGAAGAGAAGAAATCACAATGGTTGAGCAATCTGCTTGCACGTTCGAATTGTTGATAACCTACTTTCTCAGCAGAAGCCAGAAGTAATTCTACAAGCTCTACATTTCTGGATTCCTCATCAGAAAGTTCAGAGAAAGAAAGACCGAAAGGACTGTAGGGAAGCCCGGAGGCAGGATCAACCACTTGCCAACAGGACTGTATAAACCTTGCTCCAGCTATTCTGATAATTTCTTCTGTTGACAATCTCCTGCCTCCTGCCAACTTTATATGCCGTGCGTCGTTGCTGGGCTCGACTATTCTTCCACCATTTATCTTTCCACTGTTATATTTCTTTAGCAGCTCTAGTGAGGCAAGAGAAAAAACATTCATATTTACATTTTCATTTTCATTTTTTGTCTTCGAATCTGAAACTACATGCTGATTTCCACTTGGGAGGTCATCATCAAGCTTTGCTATTTCTTGTAAACATGTTTGAAGTGATGGAGAAAAGATATCAAACCTTTGATCATCAAATACTTCATAATCCAAAAGCGACTGTGACTTCTGTTCTTGTTGCTGCTGATACTTGGAGATGAGCAGCTCTTCCTCTCCGACTGAGTCAACCTGATAGAATCCAAGACCAACGCCCTTAGCCTCTCCCCACTCATCAACGCTCTCCAAACATTTACTAGTAGAGCTCAATTCATTTTCGGGCCCAACAAAATTGTATCCCTCGAAAGAAAACACAGCGTCCGCCACCACTGTTTCTTTCTGTTTGCTAGAGTAGCCCACATTCTGGATTCTAGTAGTTGTAGGTCTGCGATACATAACTCTACTGATTTTCATAGTTCAGAAATGATACATAAACAAGAAGTAGATTTTCTTTCCACTGATATAACCGCGCGAGGCAGATAACCGTGCGATCTCAATCAAGCTGACATGAACTTTTTCAACAAATAGTTTCAAGATGGAATGAATCGAGAAGGGTACAAGAGCAAGAAAACACAAAGTGGTAATTAGTCAAGTAACAACGTGAAGACCATGTCATGCAACAAAACAACTTGTAATATTTTATTTCATTAGCAGAAGCAATTAATGGAGAAAACAATATATATAAATTTAACGATGTCCCCTGTAGGCCATGCAGCTTGCATTTTCAGTGTCTATTTGTGCTCGGACATTCTTATTTGTCTTTGAGCAAACCACTATCAATGGGGCATTGAATATTTGCAGAATTGTAACATCATCAATTTTGGCCCATTTTATTTTATTTTGTTCACTCAGGTTTGCATTCAAAAGCTCATATATCTTATTTTAGTTATGATATGTCTTATTATCTCTAGAATGTTAGGTTATATATGTATATATATATATATATATAATGAATAAAAACTAATTCATTAGAATCTGTTTTCGTTTAAATAATATCTCAAAAATCATGTTAAATTAATTGTTCGAAATCTTCATTTGTGATTTTTCTGTAGTTAAATCTATTGAAACCACAAAAAATTTTAGTTATATCTTTTAAAATTTTGAGAAGAATTGCTCTTTGCATAGCATAGATGAAAGTTGTAAGCTGTGTTTGAAGAATATTATCTATTTTGACCTCATGAATGATTTTATCGGAATCGATTTAATAAATTTTGGATGCCTATTGTTGGAAGAAAAACTGTCCCCCACGAGTAGTTTAAGTAATAAAAGGTGTGAATATCCATTTGAGAAGGTCCATTTCTCTTATCTCCTCCCTTCATGGTGTTAAAAATTAACCACTTAATTTATGATAAAAAAAAAGTTAGAAAAAAAACTGATATTTGAGCCAGTAAATGAGCAGTTAAGGGATAACCCCTCTATATGTATCAATTTTTGCGGTCATCCATTTAAAGAGGAGTCCGAGGAGTATTGCCTGTATGAACAAATTTTCTATAGGCCAGAAACGGGTATTTTTCAAGAAAAAAGAAGCCCTTCTCTTGTCGTTTTAAGCTCAATATAGCCCAAATAATTAATGGGCCTATATGGGTGTACTAACTCCAAAAAGCACTAACGACACGGAACAAAAAAAAGAACCAGTGGGAACAAAAAAAAAGAACCAGTGGGAACAAAAGATAAACAATAAAAGCCAATAAAGGAAAGCCACGTAGCCAAAATGGCATCGAATGACGTGTCAATTCCATAGCTAAAGTCGTCGCGTAACAATATTTTTTTTTTCTATTTCAAATCTTCTGTATCTCGTTACGATTTTTTGTTACTAACGTACGGTTGTTGGTCAGCTTATCGGACCGGTGGTGGCCGTTGGAATATCGTCGATCTGTTCAGGTGATCCAAATAATGGCTGAGGACAAGTATAATTTGAAAAATCCAGCGGTGAAGAGGATTTTGCAGGAGGTCAAAGAGATGCAATCTAATCCTTCTGATGATTTCATGAGCATGCCTTTGGAGGTTCGATTCGGTCTCTTATTTATTTTTTTTCCTTCAATTTTGATTTAATTTGCGGATCTGATTTCATGAGGTGATTTTATAGGTTTTTTTATGAGTAAAAAAAATGGCATTTATATTAAATTTTGAAAATTTTTAGGGATTTTGTTCATAAATCATTGATCAATTAATATTCATGAAATTGCGGAATTTTGAATTGTTATTGTAAAAAAAAATTTCTTGTACAGGAGAACATATTCGAATGGCAATTTGCTATCCGGGGGCCGGCTGATACTGAATTTGAGGGTGGGATTTATCATGGAAGGATTCAATTACCTTCAGAATATCCATTCAAGCCTCCTTCATTTATGTTGTTAACAGTAAGAATTTTAACTTTTATATGCTACGCATTTCTATGTGCAATGTATTAGCAGCTAACATCAGTTGTGTTTTTTTTTTTCCGCAGCCGAATGGTCGCTTTGAGACTCAAACAAAAATATGCTTAAGCATATCTAATCACCATCCTGAGCATTGGCAGCCGTCATGGAGTGGTAAGTATTGCTACTTTCTAGTTGTCTTGATGTTAAGAATGAGGAAGTAGTCCCAAGATATATATACTATTAGCTTAGATGAAAGTAGGCTTTGAAGGTTTTGTATCATGCAGCTGCTGGTAGTTTATGTTTCATCACATAGTTGATTGTTGGTTGATTTGACAATGGCAGTACGGACAGCTCTAATGGCTCTTATTGCATTCATGCCTACCAATCCTAATGGTGCACTAGGCTCACTGGACTACAAGAAGGATGAGAGGCGTGTTCTGGCAATCAAGTCTCGTGAAGCAGCCCCTAGATTTGGGACTCCTGAGCGTCAAAAACTCATTGATGAGGTTTTTTTTCTTTTTCATTAATCTCTTTTTTCTTTTCTTTTATTTTTTTATCCTTTTTTTTTAAGTTGTGAATTTGGTACATTTATTACATTTGTGATGATGAATTTATTGTTGGCACAGATTCATCAGTATATGCTAAGCAAGGCACCACCTGTTCCGCAACTGAGCCCCACTCAGGATTCTGAAGAACACCTGACCAACAAGGAGGGTGAAGCCCAGGGAAGCTTGCAAGAAAAAGCTGCTGTAGCTGCACCTCCTCCAAATCCAGCAGCTGGTGAAAATCCAACTGTTGGTGATAGGATCATTGAAGAAGTGGTTGAGGCTCCTGTTAATGTGAATCCTGGCAGTACTGGCATGACAGCATCAACTGAGACTACTGCTGGAGGTTCAAGCAATCGGCTGCTGCATAGGCCGGAGACAAGGGTTCAGAAACCAGCTGATGATCGCTTGTTCACATGGGCTGCTGTTGGACTAACCATAGCAATTATGGTTCTTTTGCTGAAAAAATTTATGAAGTCCAGTGGACATGGTGCTGTTTTCATGGATGGAGGATCATAAACCAAGTGGCATTCATTTTGATTGGGTCAACTTGTGTTTTGTGTTACTAATAGGAAATTCCAAAGATATCAAAACAAAAGCAGATGAACAGAAAAGTTCTACCAAGTGTTTTTTCTTATCTAGATTGATATAATTTGTAATATATTATAATAATCTCTTGACGTGCTCAATAATTGTAAGTAATCACGTAGATGACCAACTTGGTTGCGTTTGGGAGCTTGCTTTGTAGTTTGTAAGTATTCTTATGTCTCTTTCTGATTATTTTCCAATATATTCTACGGCTTCATATGGTGAGAGGATATTTGAGTCTGTTTGGGAATTATCATGTATTACCATTGTGATTAGCTGCATTTTACCAAATAAAAAGTAAATAAATCCGTGGGACAGGAGCAATGAAGTTGTGATTAGCGCAGCACTTTGTGGGACGGGGAACAATGAAGTGCTGTACGTTGCGGAATACATCCGTGCAAAGTAGCATTATTGTCTTGTATTTTAAGTTTTTATCATTGTAATAGCGTTTTTATCTTCTATGTTGACATTGTATTTTAACACAAACTCGAAAAGAATAAAAATATTACTTGAAAATTACAATGTTATCATATAGTAGAGCTAGCTTATATATATATATATATATATATATATAAGTAACACATACACGACAGCTAAATTTGAGAAGCTAAACTCTGAGCTTTTTACTGTTTTGAGAGAACAAAAACAATGTTTTCTGAAAGTATTGACAGAGAGGGGGAAGGAGAAGCAATGATCATTCATGCAGGAGATGACTGCGGACAGTATCAGAGTGACTTGCTAATGGAAGTATATAATTTCTCTGATTATCAGCAACAATCATATACACACCCTGGGCTGTTTTACGACGATCAAAGTTTCGGTATGTTTTCTCCTTTGCAGTTCCCACCATGGCTGAATCAAGTCGATGAAATTCAAGATGTTGAACCCAACAAGAAAAATCAGGGTCCATTTCCTTCAGCTTCACTTGAGCTGTTGAATAACCATGCTACGGGGCTTAAACGATTGAACATTGAAAGAGCAATTAAGCCAAGTTATGGTACACCATGCACTTCGGTGGCATGCAAGGAGTTGTCTACCGAAGACATCATGAGGATTGCTGGAGAGAGGTTTGTGATCCAGTCCTGTAACACAAGGGTTGATGTTGTCTCCATGCTGGAGAATCCTTTCAGTTTATCTTTCTCTGGCATTTCTGCAGAGCAGGCCAAAAATGTGGAGCTAGCTGAATACCTTTTGGCTTCTGCTGAGAAAGTGGGCAATCAACAATTTGATCGTGCGAGCAGATTGCTAGATTTCTGTCATCAGTCATATTCAGATTCTGGAAATCCAGTTCAAAGAATAGTATACTACTTCTCTCAAGCTCTTCGTATGAGGATTGATCGAAAAACAGGAAAAATCACACCAAAAGATTGTGGAAAATGCAAGTTACTTTCCATTGATTGTTTAGTGATCAATTCAAGCTCTATTATCCAAGCATGTCATGAAGCAATTCCCTTCTACCAGGCTGCACATTTAAGTGCAATCCAAGCCATTATAGAGAATGTGGCAGATGCGAAGAGGATTCATGTAATTGATCTTAAGATAAGAAATGGACTGCAATGGACAATCTTGATGCAGGCTTTAGCAACTCGATGTGATTGCCCTCTTGAGCTTCTCAAGATTACTGCTGTGGAGACTACTCCAAAGAACTTAATGGAAGACACAGGTAAACGGTTAATGAGTTTTGCTCAGGCCATGAACATACCTTTTTCTTTCAAGATAGTTCCGGTATCAGACTTGACAGATCTCAAAGAAGATCTATTTGAGATAGATGCTAAGGAAGTAGTAGCTGTTTACTCAGAATATGCATTGATGAATCTCATTGTCCTTCAAGAGCAGCTGGGGACTGTAATGAGAGTTATCAGTAATATCAAGCCTTGCATAATGGTGGTAGTTGAAAGTCAGGCAAATCACAACTCCCCAGTTTTCATTAATCGTTTCGTGGAAGCGCTTTTCTACTTCAGTGCATATTTTGATTGTGTTGATGCTTGTATGCAACGGGACAATCCAGATAGGAAAATTATGGAATCTTTGTTCTTAGGTGAAGGAATTAGGAACATTGTGGCCTCTGAAGGAGAGGACAGGGATATTCGCAATGTGAAGATTGATGTTTGGAGGAATTTCTTTTCTCAATTTGAAATGGTGGAGACAGAATTAAGCGAATCATCAATGTTCCAAGCAAACCTGGCAATCAGGAAATTTTCATGCGGGACATCTTGCGTGCTTGATAAGGATGGGAAAAGCCTTATTATAGGCTGGAAACGTACACCACTCCTTTCTGTTTCTACTTGGAAGTTCATTGGCTAAGAACATGAAGGAGCTGAAGCACAGTTTACTAGCTCCAAGCTCTTCATGAATCATTGCGCAAAGATTTACACAAGCATAAGCAATGGCCTCTAATTCCTGACGTTAACTCACTTGAGTTTTTTTACTGAGTGCTCGTCCTGATTCTTGTTTTTTGTTGTTTTTTTATTGTTTCTGAAGATATTTTTGAAAAAATGTCTGCAACTGGAATAAAATTCAACTGGAATGAATTGACAGAATATTCTGAAAGAATATTAACTGTCATATTGGAACTTTAAATCTCCTCGTTGCCTGATAATATTTACTGTTTCGAGTTCCTGGAAAATGGAGGGAAACGTGCATAAATGTAAACTCCCGCTAGAAATATGCTCTTGCTTTTCCTTATTGTTGTTAGCATTCCATGTTTTCAGAATTTTAACACCAAAAAAAAAAAAAATCCTCTGCAAATGGATGTCCAAGCATCAGATCAATTTCTTGCTAATTTTTCAACATTTATTTTTTATTTGTATTATATTATTGCTCTTGACTGAAATTTTTAGGTAGCAAGTTCTTGTTTTTATCGTTCTGATGGTCATGGAATGTAGCAATTTCTGACAGAAGACAAACTTGCTGGCTGAATAGATGATATCTACCATCAAAAACCACTGCTAATTAAATCATCGTACTGACTTTGTAACGTTGTTGAAACATTTTGCATACTGAATCATTCTTGTTCTTTACTCACATCAGCATTTTGTTTCTTATAGCTTACTTCTTTAGCATTTTATTAATATCTCCAGCTTCCTTTGTGCCAGATTTGGTTTCATTATGTAAAAAGGGACACCAGGAAAGGTCTTTTCTTGGATTTCCCATAAAATTTTGTCCACTTTGATTTTCTTAGATTAATGTGTAATGTTTGGTTTGCTTTGGGTGTAAGACTGAAGGATTTGAAAAAAACCATGACGTTTCCAAGTAAGATACTGTTAAAAATTCAGGCTCCATAAACTTTAACATGCTTGGACCAATTGGACTTGAGTATGTAATCTCTATTTCAGCCTCTAAAATATAATGAGGGACTTGTCTTTCACCAAAATAGTTTAAATTTCTTGGTTTTGGCTTCCTCAATTACAAGCCCTTATTATTTTCTTTATCTTTTTAATGTGAGACGACAGTTCTCCTCAAATGTAACTGGACTGATGGGTCAGTTGTCGTTTCAACATAAACTTGTCTGAACCGTACCTCTCCATTCAGTCTCACCAAATTGTCCCAAACATTCACACGGGACAAATGAGCTTCATAATCGGCTGAGCTTTCACCAAAATAGCTTAAATTTTTTGATTTTGGCTCGCTCTCATGAAGCTTAATTCTCCAATAAATACCTTAATGACATAATGCAAGGTAGGATGCAGACAAATTTTAACTGGCCTAATGTACTTTCCTGACATGAACTGTTTGTCAGTTTGCTTGTATCCGTAGATTCGCCGGTTGATGCTGCTAAGAAGTTTCGCATTTTATTTCTCTTACATCAGGAGACAATTGCATAAGCTAGAAATCCATGTTGTTCACTGATCATTGGTCGTGTCATCACATTATATTACACTTCAAATGCAATTGCAAGCCATATCTTGAAAACATCAAGAATTCAACTTCAATTATCAAGTTGGAATATTCCCAGTGGATATATGACAAAATTACAACTATTAAAAGAGAGATGTGCCGTCACAATGGAATCGTATGTATCTTGTTAATGGTGGCAAGAAACTGTGCTATATACTTATATTCCATTAAACCATGTGACTTATTGTCTTTGTAAAAATAATCACTACTTTCATTTGTTCCTTGGTATATGTAACTTCTTCAGGGTCATGAAGAAGTGAAGCAAATGCTTAGTACAAAAACTGGAGAGCAGCAGAAAACAAAAAAAAGTAGCCAACTAAGCTTTTGCCTTACCTGGATAAATATGCATCGTGTACATAGATTTTCAACCCGAAAAATCATGAGAATGTCAAGAGCATACTTCAGCAGATTTCCTTCTGAAAAGGTTACTGACCTCTCAACAATTCAGCATTTCTTTGGCGCTGCTGAGTTTGGTCTTTCCTGTGAGGAAATAAAAGATATAGAACTTGCACTTCTACTTCTGGCTTCTGCTGACAAGGTAGGCAACAAACAATTTGATGATGCAAGAAAATTACTCAACTTGTGCCATTTCTTGTCTTCTGATAAAGGAAATCCAGTTCAGAGGGCTGTTCATTATTTCGGTTATGCTCTTCAAGAGAGAATTGCTGACAGAACTGAGACTGGCTCATCAGCGAGTAAAAAAAGAAAACTATTGCTTCCTGCAGAAAAACGCGTGAGTCCTGGTATCATTTCGTGCAACTTAAAGCTTCCCTGTATTCAGCTAGTACAGTTTTCTGGAATCCAAGTAGTCATGGACAGTTTAGTCTCTGCAAAAAAAGTTCACTTCATAGACTTTGGTATCATAAGTGGTGGGCACTGCACAGTATTAATGCAAGCTCTTGCCAGCCGGCAGGAATGCCCGATTGAGCTTCTGAAGATAACCGGTGTTGGAGTAATAGCAAAAGAACAGATGATTGAAGATGCTGGTAAAAGTTTGGCCTGTTTTGCTAGAACCTTAGATCTGGCATTTTCATTCAAAACTGCTATAGTTGCAAGCTTCAAAGATCTCAAAGAAGACATGTTTGAACTAAGCGATGATGAAGCTGTTGCAATATACTTGCCAGCAGTACTGAGACACATGAAAGCACAGCAAGATTTCTTGCAATGTCTACTAAGAGTTCTAAGAAAACTGCATCCGTGTGTGATGGTGATTGTTGAGCTTGAGTTGAATCACAATTCGCCATTATTCATAGACCAATTTGTTGAAACATTACTTTTCTATAGTTCATGTTTTGATTCTGTTGAAGATTGCATTAACAGGTATGATCCAAACAGGATATCAATAGAGGCGCGAATGGGAGATGAAATTGTAGATATTATTGCAGCTAAAGATGAAGAAAAGATTGCCGAGCACATGAAGATCGACGAATGGAGGAATTACTTCACCAGGTTTGGAATGGTGGAAACAGAAATTAGTGTGTTGTCTTTTGACCAAGCAGAACTGTTGCTCAGGAATTTTGCTTCAGGAAAATCATGCTTGCTTGTTAAAAATGGGAATTGCCTTGTTACCGGTTGGAAGGGAACTCCACTTCTATCACTTTCTGCTTGGAAGTTTCAGCAAGGAAAGTCGAAAAGGAATTCCACCAAGAAATCTATAGTCTGTCAACTTTCATCGCAAGCTCAATAAAATTCATTTCCTGCTTCTGTCAGGAATATTGTTATTGACGCATCAGATACCGTTTAACAGAGTATTCCTTAAAATTGAGAATATGATTCTGAAAAAAAAAATATATATATATATATATATTTTGTTCTAATAGAGAAAGATGTAGAAAATCATTTGTGTAGATATACATATTGTCAAAGACGGCAAGAATTAGAAACTAGGCTGTAGTCAATCAAGCAATGTTATTTCTATTCATATATTTCCCGATGTCGCTGACCAGATATACTTTGCACCATTGCAAATATTTTATAACTGGTTCTTTCTTTTTCCGCAACTATTCCTGCCTCAATACTCTTAGTTCTGCCCTGAACTGTTGAATCCCATTATATCTGAAGAAGCCCATTCGCCTATGATATTCTCAAAAGCTTTTCGTTGGTACGTATGAGAGGACACGTGAAATCATGGATTGCGGTCAGGCTTAGGCACGGGGCTGCGTTTGCTTAGAGATGTGGTTTCTTGAGCTGTCACGCTCAGGGGTTCTGTTAATAACAGTCTCGTCGATGTTGTTCTCTTTACTCTTCTGTTGATGACTTGCTATATGATGTCTTAGAAAATTGAAGGATCTGTATGGAGAGCCCTTATTTTGGCTTGTAAAATGCATGGAAATGTTAAGTTCGGAAGTATTTGGGTGATACTGGGCAAAAAAGTGCATTTTCCTAGCTAATTGGTGTTGAAGGTCTTTACCAATTGATGAGGTGCAGGCTCGCTGTCAAAAGGATGGACAGACCATGATACAAGCAGAGCTTCAAGAAGCTAGACCACAATAAAAATAGAGCTTATTTCTGGTTTTTAAATTTACAGTTTTGGAACCTGGAGAGATCAGCATAATTTGTGTAAGAATTTTAGTATGTATATTACGTCTTATACTTACTAATGCATCATATGCATCATCGTTAAATGTGTTTTATGTGTTTGTTTCAACAGCTGTTGAGTTCAGTTTTATAGATGATTTTTTTTTTTATTGCTTGGCCAATAAGATGATCCTTAATGTATGCATACATAGGCCGTCACGATTTGTACGTTAAAGCCTTTATAAAGCAAAAGACCTTGCAAGAGTAAAATTTCAAACAGAAAATATAAGACGAGAAACAGCATTTTCATTGTGATTTTCACATAAAAGAGGGGACATTCATCAGGGAGCGGCAAAGAGAGGACTCTAGGCAGCAAAAAAGAGAAACTCACGACTTTTGCTCACCAACAGTCAAATCTTCAATCAGCTTACTGTTTGTCACGGGCTTGTAGCCTTGAACGTCAGAACATTTGCTGGGTCAGTACGATAGAACCAAGCCCTGTATTCTATGAATGCGTTGGCCTTGAAAACTTGCGTGCTATAATAACTGAATTTATGACCTCATCAGTAGGATGAAAGACTGAAAGGACTTCAAAGCTTTCAAGATCACGAGGATCAATGACAGGATATAAGAATGCTCGAGCACCATGTGCACTTCTTAGCAATAGAATTGCCCCTGGAGCCATGTGCTCTGCTAGATGCTTAATCACCTGAACCTTCTCTTTTTTATCCATGCCCACTAGAGCTGCCAGGAATACAATTCCATATTCTGTTAAGCTGTTTGAAACACTCATTATATTAGCAGTGTGGAAAAACATTCGTTTGGACAAGTTGGGATCTGATGAAACCAACTGGAGGGCTTGTGAATTTGCCGAAGGGTCAGTGTCATAGTTGTGAAAGGAGGTAGTTCTAAGGTGATTAGAGGCTAGGATGATGGATGTGAGAGGGAGAGGACCAGAACCCACAAAGGCAATGCAATTAGGAACTTGAGTGCAATGTTTGCTAAGCATGGAAAATTCTAATTGGCTAAGTTTGAGGTAGTTGGAATAGTAAGGGAATAGCCTGATATGGTGAAGTGGGTTCTCATGAGATCCTATGATAGTAGAGAAATGGCTTTCTAAGAGTCCCTCAGCTTGCCCACAAAGCCTGATGAGCTTAGACCTAATTTCTTGAACATTTTCACTCAATTTTGTAATGTCTATTTGACACTGGAGCATGCATATATGCACAAGCTGTGTGAAGAGGGAGTTGACATGCCTGGAGGGACTGAGGTTTTCTAGCCTAGAAATTTTTTCATAGATCTCACAAACCTTTTCAATCAAGAGTTCTTCTTGACAACCCATGGAGACTCTAGTATAAGAATGTTGCTCAGCAAGAGTAGGACCAATTAGTAAGCCCAGAGACATCCTTGTTGCCTCATGGGGAGTTGATTTATAGACGTATGCTTGAAAGAGAGGCGCTTCTCTCCTAACTATATTGCTCTATTGTAGTAATGACCACTCACCATGGACCCATAGTATTTTACTTGAAAACAGGACCACACTCGATTATTAATTTGAGAGAGGGAAACAAATGTCAATTTGTGTTCACATTTAAGTTCATTTGAGGTAGAACATTGGAAGCATGCAGCAAATAATGTGCAAAAATCCAAAATCCCAGTCATAAGGCACTTGAGTGGTGAGTCATGACTGGCTTTCATATATTGACTCTTCTAACCACTTGTTACTGATTAGTATGACATGATATATATAATGCAGTAAACAGGCGTGTGAGGCGTAGGTTACCATTTTATATTGCCATCAATCTCCACATGATTGCTGCCAGAATCCACACCCCTTAATGGTACATTTTAGACCACCATTCATCAACTTTTTCATAAGCCAACATTATGAGTTCAGCCTTTTTTGTCTGTAGTTTTTTCTTTAAACTGTTTATCCACTACATACTTACAGCAAAGAAAATGGAAGTAATCATAGGCGGTCTGTAAGTTGATTATGTCGACATTTCATGTTGTCATTTGCACTAACTTTACTGTCGCATAGCATTGGTGCTTTCTTAATGCGCATCAAATAATCATCTGAAGCTGTCTGCTTTGCGGTTTGTGTGTTTGTCCTTATTCACCTGCACAAGCTCAAGTTCACACACTGTATGTTCATTTTGAGAACAAAAGGGGCATGGAGAACCCGCCATTAATTATTTCCTGTTTGTATTAGCTTAAAACAGAAATAGAATGTTATGTGTAAAGATGCACAATTAATTGTGGAAGGTTCTTAACTGCTTTGAATATATTATATTCAATTACTAGATTTACAATACACTTTTTTTTTTCAATTTTTTTAGCCGTGGTTTAATTACACCCCACAACGGGATAGAAAGGGGAGAGGTTCGAACCTTACTGTTCACATCTGGATGTTCACATTCTTTACTGCTTGAGGTACCCATGGTGATGATTGACAACGCACATTCTAAGTGCAACAGAGTAAACATGCTAAGAAAATATAATGTTTTTGGCTGAGAAAAAAAAATGAAGGATCGCAGCAGAAAATGGCATGGGGTTAGAGAATTGGGCTTAAATTAGGCTCATAGACATTTTCTTTGAATCACACGATCAGCCCAAATAATATTGCACATTGGTCTAGGGAAGACTTCAGCCTGGCTACAAGTGGGGAATATTCCTCGACGAGTTGTTAGCGGATAGGCGTGAAGCGGTTGGCTGGACGTGCACGTGCAGTACAGTACAGTCTAGTTTCAACTAAAATACCACGACTGTTTGCTACTAAAGGCAACCATATAGCTCCAAGTCTACAACCACAATGGCAAGATTTTTCTAGTGATACTCTTTAGTGGTCATCAGGATAAGCAATCAAAGAAAATGGAGGGGAAATCGAGGGAAGAAGATGAGAAGAGCGGGATCACTGAGAAGTGGATAAAGAAACACGTTCCGCTATATACTGGAGCTACCAGACACCCTTTTATTCTCAGCATTCGAGAAGGGTCAGTCGATATCTCCTCTTTCAGACGGTGGCTGGTACTATATTCTAAGCTCCATGTATATAATTCTTTCTTTATAAAATTTGCTTCATTTAATATCATTTATATTAGAATCTGTACCAAAATTGCAGGAACAGGATTATGTATTTGTTAGACAGTTTACCTCTTTTGTGGCCAGTGTGTTGATCAAAGCTTCTAAGGAGTCAGATGATGAGAATGACATGGAAGTTGTACTGGGTGGTTTGGCTTCTTTAAATGAAGAGATTGGTTGGTTCAAGTCAGCGGCCTCAAAATGGGATGTTCCTCTTTCTAACATTGTCGTCCATAAGATTAACCAGAATTATTGCAGGTATCATGTGTCACCTGCTAATTTAATTTTTTCAGGTTCTGGGTCTCTGTCTTGAAAACTTTCTTTAACAGCCATATGTATTATGATAGATCTGCTTAATCATGCCCTCTATTACTTGTTTTGATTAAATGCAATTATATGTTGTTGAAGATGAATAAATATTGGCAATTAATTACAGATTTCTGGAGAGCTTGATGTTACCAGAAGTTGAGTATGCAGTGGCCATTACAGCATTTTGGGCCATTGAAGCAGTGTACCAAGAGAGTTTTGCGCACTGCTTGGAAGTTGGCAGCAAGACCCCATCAGAATTAGAGGACACTTGCAGAAGATGGGGCAATGAAGCTTTTGGAGAATATAGTCGTTCTCTACAGAAAATTGCCAATCGGTGTCTTGAGAAGGCTACAGATGACGTTGTTGTAAAAGCTGAAATAATTTTCCTCGGTGTTCTTGAACATGAAGTTGAGTTCTGGAACATGAGTAATGGGTAAGTGATGGAGGACAGTGAAGGGATTTTAGTCCAAACACATGTAATCAGTTTATAGAGATATGCTTCTGCCCTGTATCCAGAGCTGTTAACCTATATACATGTGCCTAATCATGTGTAATACTACGCATAATTTTGTGAGATTATGATTGCACATGGCCACTAGTCTAAAGCCTTTACGTTAGGCGGATTTTGATTAAGGGTGTCCTGAAAAAAATAAAAAATAAAAAATAAAAATTGTTTCTTTTTTATCCCCAATAAGGGAGGCCATCTACCTATGGAGAGGAAGGGTTTTGGTAATTTCGGAACTCATTGTGTTGTCGTGAGTCCGACACAAAATATTTCCCTTTGCTTAATTGATTGATCTCATACACGTACGCCCGCAAAATATTTTAAATCAAACAGCAAACCTGATATACGTCTTTTGGGCCCATTATCCCCTTTTGTTTATGGTATCAGAGAAAAAAGATCGAGTTGTTACACTATGGACGCATGTTCATATTGCAACATGAACTACAGATTATTACACGTGCGGAAAAACGTCTCTTTTTTTTTAACATCTATTACTTGTAGCTATTCATTGCCAGGTTATATATGGGCATTAGCAATTGAATAAAAAGAAGTTGCTTGCATCTGTGAAAAAAAATTCTAGCAATTCCAAGCATGAACCAGCTCCAAGCATGGCAAAGCGAGCATGAACCAACTCCGACTACTCCTACCAAGATTATTGTCATGATTCTTTTAACTCTTTCTCTTCTGCTCCTACAGGTGGTGATGCCACCACTGTCTCCACCGCCTTTAGCTCATTTTCTTGGCTTTATCTCCATTGCATGAACCCCATATTGTTGTCATCACAATAGTTTGCATTTTCTTGCCTTTATCTCCATCACATGAACCTCATATTGCTGTCATCACAATAGTTTAATATAAACAAGAATTATTTTGTGACAGTTCTTGCTCTGCTTAAATATCATATAATGATTCATGAGAAGTCTATATGTATGGTGGATGACCAATGGAAAGGCAGCAAATTACCAAGGTCTAATTAAAGAAGAAGAAATAGTGAGATTTGTGTCCATGTAAGTGTAGATTTTTTAGTGTCTCATATGCAAGTTTAAAGAAAGAGATTAGATTACAGAATGTTAATGAATTTGCAAGTGAAAATTAATGAATATTTAAGTAGAGTTCAATGAATTTTGTTGCAGATTCATTGATCTTCATATGTATATTCATTGAGGATCAATGAATCTGCAGCTCAAAATCAATGAATCTGCAAGAATAAGAAGAAGAAGAAGAAGAAGATTTAACTCAATGAATATGCAGGTTAAAATTAATGAATTTCTAGCAGATTCATTGACATTCACCTGCATATTCATTAACTTTCACATGCATATTCATTAACTTTCACCTACAGATCACCTAATGAATGGCTTTTAATGCTTTTGATTTATGCAGTATGTCATCAAACATATTCACAACAAAGCCATCAAGCACATTCATAACAAAACCACGGTCTGAGATTTCACCACAAGGACCAATCTTTTGTCACTCATGTGGTCTATTTTCGATCATGATGGAGATGGGAGAGTGATGCTTTTAGTTTAATCTCTAAAGTGCCATCCACTTTGGCTTCCAAAACATCACCAAGCCTGATAGCGAACAAGGCTCCCATCACCCCCTTCAAATCTGATTTGAATGAGAAAATAAAAAAAAGCCATAGATTGGAGCAACGGTGAGGAAAGAACAAGAACAAGAAGATGCTGAATAAAGATTCACATTGATTTTTTGTTTGAATCTTCAAATCTGATTTGAATGAGAAAAGAAAAAAAAAAGCCATAAATTGTAGCAATGATGAGGAAAGAACAAGAACAAGAAAGTGCAAAAAAAAAAAAAAGACGCGATGAAGATGAAGAAAAATGAGAAACAGACGCTACAAATAAGGAAAAAAAGAAGAGAAACCAGACGTTAAAAAAAAAGAAAAGATGTGTTTTAATACATGTGAGGTTCATATTGTATTATGGACATGGGTCCATGATATAATTTGCAAAAAAGATCCCCTTTTATTTGTAGTATCAAAGAAAAAAAGATGGTATCCCAAATTTGTTTTATCTAATCTAAAATGTGTGTGAACTTTTATTAATTTAGGTTGGTTTGGTTCACACTTGAGAAATGGAATCAAGTGGAAATGAATTAAAAATGAAATAAAAATTTTAATAAAGTGTTTGACTTATAAAAAAATTGAAATTAATTATTATGAATTTATATATATTATTTCATTATTTAAAAAAATTATATTTCATAAATTTTAATATATATGACAATATTTATTGACTAATTTATAATTAATTTGACTTAATTTTATAAGAATAAAAAACCATTCTTTATTCCTCTGAGGGGAACGGGTGATTTCAATTGATGAGGGAATCCATTTTTATTTCATGCAAAATTTTAATGAACCAAACACTAGGAATTGAAAATCACTCATTTCAATTTCGATTTCGATTCTCATCCTTATTTTTCATGAAGTAAACAACCCCTTAATTCAATCATAATTGAATGTGGTAAAATTATAAGAGCTGCAAAAACTTTTCCAACAATTAATCTAATATGACTTCATATATCATACTTCGAACCTAAAGCATGAGGTAAGTCTTAATTGAGAGGGTGTTTGGTTCAATTGATTGAGGTGGCTGATAGAGGTTTTTCCTCAATCAGTTAAAACTTAGGTGTTTGGTAACATTCCAAAAACAGCAGCTGATAGTTATTTTTATGTAAAACAACTCCAAATCTAATAAACTCTAATTTGAAGCTTTTTTCAATTAGTTGATAACTGTCGACTGATTTGTTTATATTTTTATTTAGGCTATTTTACCCTTATTAAAAATAAATAATGACAGATAATTCCATATTAAATTAAATATATATAGTTAATAATTTATAATTCATAATAGAATAAATTATTTTAAACTATAATTGATGATCAAATAATTATAATACTTATACCTATAATTATTTTAAGAAATTATACAATAATATTTACATTTTAAAATTAATTTTAAATAATTTCTATTAATAGTTTTGATAATATTTGAACCAAAGATAATAAATTATTGTTTATTCGTATATATTATTTTTAAATAATTTATATAACTAAAAATATTATAAGAAATATATAAAATTAAATTTAAAAAATATATTATGCCCTTAATGGTCATTTAACATACTAACAGTAACAACTAACAAAATTTTACCAAACAGTTCATATTTATCAGCTACCAGCTATTAGCTATCAGCTGCTATAAAAAGTTGAACCAAACAGGACCTGAAAATAGCCTCTTATCAATTGATAAGTTGATTGCAACTCTTTTGAGTTTCAATTTTATAAACTTAACAAGGAAGATTACCCGCACTTCTTTGTGGGCAACATTTACATTTTCTATTTTAACGACAATTAAGATGTTAATCAAGAAATGCAAATTTATACAATAATAAATTAATTAATTAGTTTGTTCATATAAGCAACTCATCCGATAAAAAAATTTGAATTCAAACAATCCAATAATCTATAGTCACTAAAGATGAAAACATTTCAAAAGTAGCATATAAATCCTTCTCAATAAGATAATATCAAATTGCACAGAATAATTAAAGTCATTTTGTTTGTAAAGTATACAAATTTAGATTAACTTAGTTGTTAACTTAGCCATCGAAATGATTGCAAGATATCGTAAGATATACATATAGATATATAAATTTTCTTTGCATTATTGTCAAACTTAAACTCATAGTTATGGACATTAAAATCCAAGCACAACACAACAAAATATAGGCAGTCATGTACACATCAAAATCCAAACACCCATATATATATAAGAAAATTACCAGCACTTCAGTGCGGGGTTATTTATTTTTATAAATAAAATATTCAAAAATAGAAGTAATTTCATTTTTGTTTAAAATTTAAATGTTATATTAACAATTCTTAACTTTAAATTTTTCTTCAGTTAAATTGTTCTTAAAAAGTGGAAAAGTAAATATAGTTAAAATGAAAAATAATGTTATCTTTCATTCTTATTTTGATAGTTAAGCCTGTAAAGAAATTAAAAAATAAATAAATATTAAAAATTGTAATTATTCTAAAAAATAACAATATATATAGAGATAGAAAGAAACTTTGTGCATGGTTTATCCCCAATATTATGTAACAGTTTAAAAAAAAGTAAAGAAATCATAATACCATCCAAAAGAAAAAATTTAAAAACTATTTTTTTCACTAAACTTACAACTACAAAATTAGAGAATTAATAAAATTACAAAACTAATCATTAACAAAGAGCAAGGAAAAATTAACATTAAAATGTATAAATATAAAATTTTATTATTAATAAATTATAATTCAACATGCAAAATCATTTAATTCATGTCAAGAAAAATTATAAGAAATTATAATTTAACATGACAATTAAAAAAATTAGCATTGGTTAATTTCAAAAATTTTATTGCCTTGACCAATTTAAATCCAAAAATGTGCATGAATAAAATCCGAAAAGCAAAAAAAGAAAAAAATAAAAGTTATATACATCCAACTTGTAGATAGAGGCATAAAAGGAAAAGAAAAAATGACCAAAATGCCAAGAGCAACGACACCATTCTGGTTGTTGGACAGGGAGATAGGTCATTTCCCTAAAACGGCGTCGTTTTCTTCATTGGCTATTGCACATTGTTTACTGAAGAAAAAGAGAGTGGCAATTGAGATGGGGTATGAAAATGAGCATGTGATTTTCTCATTAATGGAAATCACCACTTCCTTTATATTTTATAAGGAATGAGTTTTTTTTTCCTTTAAGAATCAAGTAAAACCTAAGAAGCACGAGCACGGATACGAGACACGGATACGGCGATATATCGATTTTTAAAATTTAAGGACAAGACACGGGCATGACACATTTTATATATATATTCCACATAAAATGTGTATTATTTTTTATTATATAAAGATGATTTGTTAAAAAAATAAAGCTAGTGTGACAAAATAAAAACTCAATGAACTTTAAACACTTAATATAATAATTTAATTAATTATCTATCATTGTCATATATAAGGCAAACATAAAAAGTGACCAATTAAATTAAATATTAAATTAATTAAATTAAATTATTAATAACTAAATTATTAATAAATTAATTAAATTAAATTATATAAAAAATGGAGCTAAAAAGTGTTTTAAAAAAGTGTCCAGTTGTATCCTAAAAGTGTCCAGCCGTGTCCTAAAAATAATAAAATAATAAAATAATAGAGCCACATGTCGATGTCCGAAAAGTATTCGACACGGATACTCCACCCTATTTGAAGTGTCGGTGATTCATAGAGTAAAACCAACTATAAAACATATAAACTAATAAAAATGTGAATTAAATATTTGAATAAAAATATTTATCAAAAATAAATAATTCTTGTAATAATAGATAATTTTAAGGGAAAAGTACAGAAAACTACCATGTGGTTTCATGGTTTTAGATTTTTAAGTACATGATTTTTTTTGGGACACTTTTAAGTACGTGCTTTAGCCGTTACACACTTTCAAGTATATGCATCTAACATCGTTAACTTCGTATATGTGGCGCCTATGTGTTAGCGCCACGTCAGCGCCATAATATCCACATCATCACCACGTCATGTTCATGTCAGCACCATCATGTCCACATCAGCGCCACGTAGGACGAAGTCAACGGTGTTATATGCATATACTGAAAAGTGTGTAATGGTTAAAACACGTACTTAAAAGTGTCACAAAAAAAACCACGTACTTAAAAATCTAAAACTGTGAAACCACAGAGTGGCTTTCCGTACTTTCCCCTAATTTTAATATATATATATATATATATGCACACACACCATGTGTTTCATACATGATTTTTATTTTTATTGGACCCATTTTTTATAAAATAAACTATAATTTTGAATTAAATAATTTTACATAATTACTAATTATTTGAAGTTACAATTTTTGAAATTTATAAATGGAAAATGAAAAGTATCAAAACATATATTTTATTATATGCATGTAATAAGATATAATTTTTAATTTAATAGTATAGTCTAAGTAAATTTTCTAATTGAAACTATATTTCATTAGTAAATTTTCTGTTTTTTACTCTAAAAACATTCTCTATGTCCACCATTTTTGGAAAAATATTTTTTAGTTAATAATTAGATAATAATTATTAATTAATTTTATTTTTTATTAAAATTTAATAAATATTTGACAATTATAAAATTTCTATTCTATTTATATAAAAAAATCTATGAACTAATTGTTAGAAAAATTTATGGATATAATTATTTATTAGATAAATAAATTTTGTTAATTTAAAGTTAGTCATTTCTTATTAAATTTTAGTGAAATTTCTAAAAATAATATAAGCATTATTTTATTTATATAGGTACTAAATATTACAATTTAATAGATTTGTGTTAATTATAATTTTAATTAATGTTCTATTTAAATAACTATATATCATTTT
>CATIWM010110436.1:0-11148 GCA_949671775.1 Mallotus repandus | reverse complement strand
GAGTGACAAAATAGTGAGGGAATTATTTTGGGGTTTGGGAAACACCATGTGTGCCACTATTTTGGTGAGAACTCTTTTATTGTTTAACCTCTAGTGTTGATCTAGAGAAGACTCTCTTTTGTACCTACTATTTTATAGTGGAAGAAATTATTCAGAATTTGTCTCGTGGACGTAGTCCAAAAAAAAAAAAAAGGGTGAACCACGTTAAATATTGGTGTCATTTATTATTTATACGGCCAATTTTACCATCTATTTTATTCACCCATTGACCTGTTTAACCACTTCTATATATTTATTTATTTGAGTATTTCTATAATAATTTAATTTTTTCTCTGTGAACATTATTGCGCTGTGTCAATGCTGTCAAATTTTCCAACACTTTTTACTTTTGAATTATTGAAATTTGTTTTTTTAATTCAATGGATGCACTTTTTCGTATCATAAAGGAAGGTTTTTCATGATCTTTTTATTTTTGAATTATTGAAATTTGTTGTTTTATTCAATGGACATTTAAAGGACTGTAAATTACATAAGGGTAGTTATCCTTTTATAATCATATATATATGGTTGATGTAAGAATTTAAATTCAAGACCTTCACAATTTTCACAAGTAAAATATCAATTATTTTTTTATAATCAAATAGATATGGTAACTATGAAAATTCGAATTCAAGACCTCTACAATTCTTATAAGTGAGAATACCCAAGACCTCTACAATTCTTACAAGTGAGAATATCAATTAGGCTATCGGTGATTAGTATGATTAAAATTTGTTAATTGATATTGAAAAGATGAATTTTATTATTAAAAAAATCTATGTCTTTAATTATTGTTTAGTCAATTAGTTTCGATTATGTCAAATGAGAGAGGCAAATGGTTACAGTTTTCCATAAAAATTATTTCAGCAACTCACAAAGAGGGGAATAAATGGAAGCATCCTACATATAGGCTACAGCATGAATGATCCTTTGAAAGTTGCTAATATACAAAGTCTACAACTAATTTTAAGACATTGAACTACAATATTTTCATTGCCAAATTGGTAAAATTGTTGTTTAACATCTTGTATTCGCCTGAGAAATGAAGCCCTTCATCACAATCCTTCGTTGAAGATAATCAGAAAACAATTGTCCTACCATGGAGAATCCACCGCTTCCTGAAATATTTGCCCATGCCTTTCAGCATTCGCCTTCAAAGACTCTATCTCAGCATCAAGTCTTTCCTTTGCCTCTTTCAGTTCCACAAGCTGCAATTCAAGGCTTCGCATTTCCTCATCTATACGATCTTGTTCTTCTCTAACTTCTCTAGATTCTGTTTCCACTGCCTGCTCTGATTCCATGGCAAGGGTCATTAGCCGGCCCAGCCGAGACCGCAAGAACCCTACATTCATGCCTAACAGCTCAAAGCCCTTCAAAGTTTTGTCCCAAATTGCAAAATCTGCATTAGAACTGGAAAGCTTGGAAGCTCTGATGGCCTCTGAAATGTTGACAGTTCCAATTATTATTTCAGTAGCCAATTTATAGTTGATACTCTTGAGAAGATTGTCATGTAGAAATGATTTTTGCGAGCAGCACAACTCGTAGTATACAGTTCGTTGGTGGTCAGAGATCACAGAGTCTATAGCCAAACCATTGATGATAATGCGGAAACTTTCAATGCTGTCTACATCTTTAAAATCAATAACATTTCCTGAAGATGGAACAATTTCCAAAGTTTTAGATTCATGATGAACCCCGGTGCCATTCTCAGGTTGATCTTCTCCATGCCCTTCATCCAAAACCAACAGGCTCTTCTCCTCCTTTTTCTCCTCCAACTCCTGCAGAAGGCCTCCTTGAGGAAGGTCCAAACGCTGGACTTTTTCATTGCTTTCTCCATCTTCCTCAGCTTGATCTTTTGTTGTTAGGCAAAGTAAATGATGAGACTAGATTCAGTAACTTTATAAGGTCATTTTCAGATGGTAAAACAACTATCTCTGAACACATACCAGGGGTTCTTTGTTTTCCAGGATCATCTACTTTTTCAAACTCCGCCTTTGCTTCAGCTGAAACAATTTCTCTGACTACGTACACCTACAAGAGTGACGCTCAAGGTGACTACTACAGTAGAAAACTTATAGATATAACGAAGTGCCTGATTGAGCACAATGCAACGTGAAACACCCAAAGATGTGCAATTTTACATGCAAAAAGGAGAAGAATGTAGCTTAATCCCAGCAAAATAGGAAAGGATTTGCACATGTGCAATGACTCAGTGTATAGGCCTCTTACATTATGCATGAGTGTTTATGCATGTGTGCATGCTGACAGACAAATAGGAAAGGATCTTTGGGGCTATACAAACATGAAACAATAAAATTTGTGCATCAAATTGAGCTGCTCTTTGATTCTAAATTCATTTCCAACTTGATCAATCAGAATTTTCCAGGCTTTCCTCCTTCCTGCTCCCATACTCACAAACAAAAGGCTAAAGCCATTATCTATATAGGATCATTCATTCTAGGATTTATATGCTAAGGATTTCCCCTAATGCCTATGTTTAAATAAGATAAAACGAATGCATGATTCTTCCTGATCATTTCATTTCTAAAATACTTACATAAAGTAGTTGCAACTAGAAAATAATTAATAAACAACTATTTTAGTGATGAAAGAAGATGGTACCTTAAATTTTAAAGGTTCGACTAAATGGAAAACAAGAACATCACCCTCATGTAACTGGTTTGCAGCACAGAAGGCTTTCCACCCACCACTCAATGCTGTCCTTTCTGCAATGTAATTTATTTTGGATTCTTGTCCATTTTCAGTTTCCACACAAACTGCAGTATCATTCTTCGGCAAATGCAATTTGCAAAATGGCATAGGAAGATGCTGTCACCAAACAAGTTATCAATAAATGTTATCTAAACTTGTGAAAGCATCTGATTATCAAATTTAGGACAGAGTTTTAGTTTTACCATCCAAAATCCAACTTTTACGTTTGACCGGACCAAAACCTTTGAAAAGCTAGGGAATGATTTGTCTAAACTTGCTAGAAGATCTTTGGCCCGCTCAACAGCAGAAGACTTAGTTTCAGTATTATTGTAGAAGTCATTGACCACAGCTTTCTTTTGTTTGCAGCTTTGAGACCATAAGAAGAGAAGAATCAATAAAAAAGATAACAATGACTCTGCTCACTTGAATAAGTAGGTAAAAACACAAATAAATTTCTGACCTTGTAGACTTGCCCAATTTATCGTACAAGACCTGCTCATGAAATCCAAAGAATTTTTTTATAGTTAACAAATTCAAATATGCATCTAATATCACCAAAGAAAGCAGCAGGACAAAAATATAACAGCAGATGAGGGCCTAAAAGATCATTCATTTATGCAGGACATTCAGCTAAGCAGCTACAATTAAGAACTGAAAAGTAAATATTCAGCAAAATAGAGCATCATTCGAATAGTTGTTTGTTGAAAATGTACATCACTGACAGAGATTGCACAAATAGAAAAATCAATTTGGGTTTTTTTTGCTGTCCTGAGATGAGCTCATCCTATTGTGCTTTGATCAGAAAGAAATGAACTAAAGCAGACTACAGGTATCAAAAAATGTATAGTAGTAGCATGAAAGCTGCCCAGAATAAGAACAGGAAATATGAAAGGAAACAGGCATTTGATAGAAGGGCCACCAAAACCTAGAGCAAAGACTGACATTAGCAGCAAAGAGTCACGGACAGGATTAAAATACAACATAACAGTGTTTTAATAGATGGCTAACTGCTGCGGGAGTGAATGTTATCGGTAGCTGGAGCTTTCGGCAATGTCACCGGAAAATTCTGCAACAGGATTTCCCTAATCACACCTTTAAAAAGAAAAAATTAACATAGCAAAGCAGCAAAACGAAAAAGAAACAGAAAACCCTAAAAAGAAAGGAACCAAAACAAGCAGCAGCAGTAG
The DNA here is from genome assembly GCA_949671775.1 of Mallotus repandus. Taxonomy (NCBI): domain Eukaryota; kingdom Viridiplantae; phylum Streptophyta; class Magnoliopsida; order Malpighiales; family Euphorbiaceae; genus Mallotus; species Mallotus repandus. The sequence continues at coordinate 7,210 of CATIWM010110436.1, read as the reverse complement.
CAGAGACAGGAACAGGAAAGGAAATGAACAGCAATGTCCCCCTCAAATGCAAAAGAAAGAACCATTTTAAAGGTGATAAACAGCAAAAGACAGGCATATAACTGAACTGAAATGTCGAATCAAAGAAAAAGATTACAACTTTTTGAAAAGAAAAAGAAGTGAAAAGAGTTGTTGGGTGGGGTTCTTACAAGTTCAGAGGTAGAGTTAGGTTGAGGAGAGCCGTCATGGATCTGGGTCCGCTTAATCTTGATAATATGTGACTTCCTTTTCTTAGTCTGTTAAAACAAGATTAAAGATTAGAGAAGATCAAGAAAGCAGAATCAGGCATGCAAAGAAGAAAAATGAAGAGACCTTGTGCTTGGGATAGGTATAGACCGTTAATTGCCTAGAAGTGTGGGCAGTCGGAGGAGAAGAAGGAGAAGGAGGAGGAGGAGTAGAGGCATGGTGTTCCAGTTCTTGTTCTTGTGTAGCATCCATGGAGACTGAGACAGAGACGGTGAAAAATGTTTAAGGCAGGATTTCTTTTTTTATTTGTATCAGGGTTTTTGTTGTTGTTGCTGTTGCAACTGCAATTTATCCATCAGGTTTTCTTGCTTGCTTGCTTGCTTTATAAGGGCAGAGTCAGGGTCTGTGTTAGAAAAGATTTCTGACTCAGTTTAGGATTTTTTTTTTTTTTTGTAATAATCTCATTGTCTTAGGCTTATCAGAATTTTTTTTCTATATATCTAATGAATAAATATCAAATATTAAAATTGGCCAAAAAAGTGTCAAATACTAAAAGTATTACTTATTTATTTATTGCAATATATAATCAGCAAATTAAATTTTTTTATATTATTTCAAACACGAAATACGAATACTCTCAGTGTAAAAAAATCTGTAATTGTAAAAAGTACATATCAATTTTTTATTATTTTATCAAGGATAATATATATTTTAGAATTGAAATATAACATGTGAAAATTAGCAATTTTAATCTAATCTAAAATTAATTTTAGTTATTAATTATTTACTATTGATAATTTTATATTTTTAATACAAAAGGTATAAATTGCAAAGGTAACTCATATAAAATGAACATAAAATTTGTAATGCAATTGGTAAACCATAAAACATGAAATGGAGTGGAATTTGGTTCCATCTGTGACTTTGAAGTTGAAACCAAATGGATGACCCTTATGAGGTCAATAGTCAAAATCCATGTAGCAAAATTAAACCATATACACCATGGCCTGTGAGGCTGTACTCTGCTACATGCCTGACAGCAACTATATTAACCTATCTAAGATATTTGAGGAGGACCCCAGCTTCTTCTTCATGTCTAATCTCTAGCCAACTTTCTTCACTTTGGTGCAGAATTCATGTCTAATCACTAGCCAACTTTCTTCACTTTGGTGCAAAATTCAGAAAGATAAGTCCTGCTTGTGATCAACAACCTTTAGATGCATAGACATCAGGCCAAGTTTAATCCTCGTATCTATGATCACAATCCTGAGAGATAAAATGCATGTGTTGATACCATGAACTTTTCACAGGTACAAGGAAATGAATGTGAGCATTAGAGAAACATGACTTATCAACAGAATAGCACAGGGGCTTTACCAGCATCTGTTTTATTTTGCATGCCCCATATCCATAAGGCGAAGAGCACTATCCACCTGACATAAAAAAAAATATTTCTCTCACAGTAACATCATGGTTTGATGAGTGCAAGATTCATTGTCATAAACTAGAAAGACCCTGAACTTGCCAATGTTACAGAAATTATTATAAACTTAAAATGACAATGATTTGGCCAATGAAGATTGCAAAACTTTCTAGGAAAACCCTACAATCAAAGTAATAAGTTGGTACATAAGAATGAATGATCCTTGTCTCATCAAACTCAAATGTACTAGAAGATGTGAATTTTAGCCAAAATTCTCCAGAAATTTGTGGTCGTAGCAAGAGCTTGGCAAAAGTATGGAGCTTGTTTCCTGGATAAAAATGTCATGTTCTGCTTTCTCCAGGACAGAAACTGTAATAGCTATAGCATTTCCTGGGGCATTATAAGCCACCTGCTCATCAACTGCATGCACTTAACCACATGATTACTACACAGTTTTAATCAAGAAGACTAATAACTAATGCTGTCTGATTCATTGAACAATTTAGGCAAAGCTTGTCACATAGAGACAGCATACATTAGACAAGGCACTTCATGAATATAAAGATATCTAATATGTATTTTAAATTCCACTGGCTATGATCGATTATTATTTGAGTAAAAGTTGATTGGTTAGTCATCAATTTCGCCATGAAACGCATGACTAAATTATCAAGTTCCTGCTTTTGTTATTTCATCAATGTAATGAACTCTGCATCACGTTAATATGATGAGTAGTGGGACTGAGAAAGAAACCTTATACGGTAAACAGGTTTTGAACTTTTGAACGATGAAATGTTAATGAAAATGTACCCGTTAGGACTAACTTATTCACATATAATAAGAGTTGAGCAAAGATGTATGAAATGAGCTTGCAATTTCGTAGAATCTGCAGTCTCTTAAAATTCACCACCTAGTCCAGTAGGGTTGTACATAGAATACGCTTATAGACAAAAAAAAAAAAAAAAAGCAATCCAGAATTGTCCATTAATTTGTAATATTAGCAAATTCGAGCCAGGCTTCAACTTGTTTACTGGAAAATGAAACAAAATTGCACTACCACTTTATAAGTAGTAATGCATGAACCATTTCAACATACACATAGAATGCGTACAGCATCACTTTGGCACTAGACCATCTATGGCATATGTATATACATCTATTGTAGTACTATTTGTATGATAAGTTAACCTCCCACCGACTTTCGTACAAAAAGGAAAGATATATACATACATAAAATATTATAGTATTTACATTTTATGCTGCTAACTCCTCGTGCTATCACCAGACAACAAGGCTCTGAGAATCCTCATCCCTAAGGTAGAAGTTTTGTCAACGAATTTCCTTTTACTTTCCAGACAGGCAGAGTTGAGTAGCAGACTAATCTGACCACCCAAGTTATTTGTCAAACATGCATTATCACTATGTACATGACCCCTCATGCTGTTGTTTTACCTGTACACTTCATGCCAGAGAAATGGCCAAGAAACTAGAACAAAAGATATCTAACCCAGTTGTCATGTGAAATGTTAAAAAGACCTTGCCATCATAACTTAATAACCAAACTTCTTCATCCAGAACTTGGAAAGACCAGTCCTGCTGATGATCTCTACGCATTTGAAGCAAGCATGTAAAGCCAATAGAGTTTCAAGCCCAGTTTAACACATATACTATAGTCTTGACCGGCGTGTGCATTTTACTCCATTAAGAGGTGAGTGTCGACGAGCCGAAGCAATTGGCTGTCCATTCAGAGAACTTGAAAATCTGACATCCCAACCTTCAACATTCTTGGGGACACAAACATCAAAGAGCAATTGCCCAAGAAGACTATTTGCATTAATGCTGGGGGAGGTAGGTACGTAAACAGATGCTTCTTTCTTTCCATCCTGTGAAGACTCTGATTCTCTATTATTGTGATTTTCTGCTGAAGATGGCACAAAGAAGTGGTCACCTGGTCCGACAGCAACCCTTCTTAAGCTTTGGTTTGAGTTGACCGCTGCATTCTGGAGACTGCAGATTAACTCAGATATCTCATCATGCATGCCATCCAGGCCAATTCCTTCTCTAAGCTGTTGGATTCTTTGACAAAAAACTGAAGTTGCCTTCTCAAGCAAATCGGTCACAGCAGTCCTGTATTGCATTGGATAATGCTTGTAATGTCCTGAAATATCATAGGATGAAATCAGTTCATTTTCTTATTTCAGAGACTAGGTGTGAAAAAAAAAAGTAACAATTTTTTGCGCCAAATCTCAGTGAGATTTAACTGACAGCATGATCAAATGGAGCTCATGCTGGGAAATTAATTTTGTATGTTGTCTTAGTAATTGACAGCATGAAGTCCCGACATTTTGATTCCCATGCTAAGTTGGCCTTAGTGAGTATAATATTATGATTCTCAAAAATTTAGATTGTTCATCTACCCTTGAACTTCCAAAATGGCTTCTATACAAGAGGAGATATCATGGGTGGGGAGTAGAAGTCACCCATCACCCAACCCGCAACCCCAAAACCCCACCTTTTTTAATAACAAGGTTTTGCCACTGAGTATAAGCAGTAAAAAGTATTTAGGTTACAGCACGACATAGTAATATATGCTAAAGGAAGGGTCTAGCACAAACCAAGGTGAGGTGAAACATTCCACTTCACAAGCTTAACATCTCCCCCAAGTTCCTGTAGACGTTGGACATATCTGCAGATATTTTTATAAGGTGCAAAGTGATCACTCTCTGAGAATAACATCAGATATGGAGCCCCCAATTCCTAATAAAAGAGAAAGACTTCAAATTCACGGATCTAATATAGCAAAAAGGACAACATTGGAAACATGGTAAGATATAATACTTACAACTGAAGAGTACAGAGCTTGCCAATATTCAACACGCTGGGATTCAAACCTGGTAAGATATAAACCATCTAGACCAGAGACAATGCCTTTGGCAAGCCAAGACACAAGTTTCGATGGCCCAGGCATTTTTTGAATGGATGGGTGTAAAGTAAACTGAGCACCCAAATCACTTGTAAAATCAACTGGGCTAGAGTCATAGATATGCCCAGAAACACAATTTTTGAGCAATCGGCTCTCATCCTTTCCAAGAAAAAGGCAAAATATATAACAATAACAACGTCAATTTGATTGAACCTAAAAACGGGAAGTAAAGCCATTTAATTGAGAGAATATTACTTTTGACAGATTATGTAGGAGACGATACATACCGGATTCATGTGACCTTCACAAGTCCCTTGAATGATCTGCATTGCACATGGTAAAATTAGTTATATTGCTGGAGTTGGAGGAAAAAGAGGAAAGAGAGGAGGGGTGAGGTTAGTTTCAACACAAGCATGCATTAGGATTCAAAAAAGTTTGTAGTAAAAAATGACCTGAAAAATCTTGTACAAGCAAGCTTTAGAACCAGCAGATAAGGAAACAAAGACAACTGGAGAAGGTCTAACCCTGAGCTCCTGCATACATGAAAAAGCAAATGGGTATTTAGTTAATTAGCATTGGGAAGCAATTGTTTTGCACATGACTGTGCTACAATTGTTTTGCACACACAAATTTGGGCATTATGCACAGAACACAGAGAGATGGCATCATGGCAATGAAAAGAAAAAAACTTCGTAAAGAAAGTGACCTGAAGAAGCTCATTGAGAAGAATATATCCGAGAGACAAGGCCTTATCAGGATAAAACCTGGCAACAAAAAGTTTGAATCTTAACACATAACACTAGTAAAGTGAAAAAAGAACTAATACCCAAAACTTAAAACTGCAAGAAAGAAATAATCACAATGCAGACAACCCAATTGAACCAAAAAAAAAAGGACAGAGAGAAAGAGAGATTCATATGATACGCACGCAGTAAGAAAATGGGGAAGAGAAACGAGGGAATTCCAGCCGAGAGAAGAGTAGAAATCAATGAAACTGTTCAAGTGATTCTCACCAACAGAAGAAACCCATCCTGATATCACTGCGATTCCTTTGAACTCCTCTTTCTTTCTTCCCCAATAAACACTTCCTCCACCTCCCCTTATCATTTCTTCTTCTACTTCTTGTTCTTCAACTGAAATCAAGAATCAATCGAACTGTTGGAAGCGAATCGAATTGAAGAGTAAGTGTATGGATGGGATCTATTCTTGAATTTGATGAACTCTAACAATAATAATAATGTTTTTTAAAGCCACTAATAATGAATCCATCAAATCTCATCGCTTCGCAATCCTAATCTTTCAGTCATACCCAGTCGATTTTTCTTTCTTATTATTTTTTAAATAATATTGCGCTTATTTTGGATATGATCCACGTCACACCTCGCCGCGCAGCACTGGCGCTGCCGCAGGCGCACCTCAATCCCTTCTCTCTGTCTCTCTGTTTGGGCTGGGCTTTGCTGATTTGTTGGTGTCAGCCTAATATAGGTAACTCCAAAAGAACCGATCCTTATTTTATCAAACCCATCATCTTCATGTTATTGTTCTCCATGGTTGGGTTATTTTTCCTCCCTTGTAGCTTAGTAGTTTAGATTATAAACATTGTAAAATTTTGGTGATGAGTTGGAATTTTTGCCAATTTTTCTCTCTATTTACCTCTCAATTATTTTTAAAAAATAATTAGATTATTTTCTACTCTCGATAATTAATTTAATTAATTTAATACGACACATCATTTAAAGAATAATATTTTTTTACCAACATTTGTTAGTTCAAGTTACAAGAGTTTAGATTCTCTTAAGTAAAGTTTTGGGTTCGAATCTTTTGTATGGAGAAAATAAATGCTGGAAAAGCTTTTACCCCCTTTATGGGTCCATCCAGCTAGAATCTGAAACCGTCGAAATTCTTGTGACTACTAGATACTGGAAACATTAAATGTAAAAAAAGAATAACAAGTTTTACTGACCGGTTCTTTGTGACTACCAAATACTAGGGGTATCAAATGTGGAAAAAAGAAGACAAACAATTTTTACTAGCTGATTTTTTGTGCAAATTAAAAAAAATAATAACAATTTTTACCGGCTCATTCTAACTTAGTATTGAGCTATCCTTCTATTCTTCCATATATTCACTTAAAATTCACTTTCACTTGGTGACTTTGCTCAATAAGCTCATGTCCCGCTAATAAAAAGTTTTATTGTGTCCTTCATATTTCTCATTCCATCTTAATTTACTTTTTGTTTGTCATGGTACATTGCAAACACTACAAGAATCTGTCGATTTAGTGACGGAATTCAGCGACGGAATTTTTCGTCGTAAAATAGCAACGGATTAGCGACGAAAAAAGCACATCAGCGACAGAATGTAGTCAAATAATAAAATTGATTTTTTTTAGCGACGGATTCCGTCGCAAAAATTTTATTTCCGTCGCAAAATTAGAGACGGAAATGAAATTCCGTCGCTAAATTAGCGACGGATTTTATTTCCGTCGCTAATTTAGTGACGGATTTCTATTTCCGTCGCTAATTTTTGATTTCAAAACTTTATTTTCATTTTATTCCAAATTTAAGCATGTTAAAATATTAATTAATGTTTATTTAAAATACATGGAGATTATTTTTATAAAATATTGTTTTTAAATT
>CATIWM010110408.1:0-11868 GCA_949671775.1 Mallotus repandus | reverse complement strand
AATCTTATTCTAACAATCCTCTAAATTAGTGGCCTCGATGTCTCCTCCATCCTCGCCATCTCCACTCTCATCTTCCCCATCTCCAGCATCATCAGGATGCTCCTCATCTCTATCATCATCCTCACCATCCTCCTCATCATCATCCACCTGGAGAGCAGCAACTTGATGCTGGAGTACAATAATTTTGGTCTGGCTGATGTCATCATGATCCTATACAAACACAGTAAGAGGTAAGTAATCATTAAAGCATGCATACATATAGATATAGGGGACTTTATTACCTTCTATTGTTGTGTCACACTCATCAGGCAGTCCTATTGAGCCTCAATTAGCATGTTCATATATTCTCCTTGCTCTTGAGGTATCTATATAATTAATGAACAGTTAGAACTAATCTCTTGTCGAGTTGATTTAGAAAGCAGGATTGAAGAAGGGCTCACATATGTAGAGGTCTCCGGAATGAATGCTGGTGTTAAGCTCTCGTCCAATGTCAAAAACTAGCAGGATAGATTACCTGGAGGTAACCAATAATTAGTCAGCAAGTTAGGGGTGAAAGCTAGTCGACCAGCTATCATTCGAGAGCAAGAACTGGAAGGAGCCTTAGAAGGTGGTGCTCTGGCTGAAGTGCCCTCACCACTCTATTCAGTGCAGGGAAACTGAAGTGGTCTCTCCTGCGCAGAAGGCCTAGCTTGAAATGCTAGTCTTGTAGCTACTATTTAAAAATGGAAGATTAAGTTAAAGTATGACATCTATAAGTGAATTTGTGAAATTAGATGCTTACCTGAGAGGTGGAGGTAGCAGATAGAGGCACCCTCCGTAGAAGATGAGCATGAACAAAGTCAAGATAACGGGTCTTGGTTCTCTCAAAATGATCCTCATCAACAGCTTAGTCAAGCTCATCACCCTCTAACAGATATGTCTAAAAAATGGCATGAGGAGGGGACTTGGGTACATGTATAACTCGAGAGCCTTGATGGCAGAAAAGGACCCGCTAGTCGAGATACCAAACCTGGTAGTCAGGTCCTTGAAGCAGGACCCTCCTTAGAGACAACAGTCCTAAGCAGACTATAGCTAGGGACATTAAAATAAGTAAGTAGATGAATTTTGTTTATAAGCTATTAACTATAGTTTTGTATTTTATAGGTAACTCATCATAGGTAAGGGTGTTTAGCCACTCACGATGGATGTGCACGCGAGTCAAATGCCTATTCCAAGTATGGCTGGGCCCCCATCTTGCCACAGCAGGGAAACATAAATTATTGATGTGGGATATCCCGCTAATTAACTCTAGCTCTAAAGCCTAGACTTGCGAAAAGAGAGAATTGTCAGTAAATAATTATGGTAATTAGCAAGTTGAATCAAAAGAAGAGAGAAAGTACTAGAACAACGTCCTCCAAACTGTAGAATCGTCTGGCTCCATGTATCACCTCATCCATGCTCTTATACAAGTATGCTAAAGAACAACCGCCCTAGTCATATGAGGCCACCAAATCCAAGTTTCTCAATGGAATCAAAAAAATCATATCGATAGAGTTGGCGATGTCAGCAAAGAGTGCAGTGCCTAGCAAGTAAACCACGAATTCCCCCACTACCTAATCAATCTCACAAGGTGTAGTGTCCGGCTAGACTCTGGTGCGAGTGTAGTGGCTCTAAATGGAATCAATCTTCACAAATGTGTCCTTTTCATGTTTGGGATCATACTAAGGAGGCACTCTATGAAAGTAATGCGGTCCGGTGTCATCTAGTGAAGGCTCACATTAAGAGGGGCAACATCTTCTGTGCATGCTATGCCCATAATAGCAACAAAGGAAACTGGGTCTAGAGTAAACTCCTCGAAGGGTAGATGGAATATGTGGGTCGTATCAAACCACCTCTTACTTAGGGCATACAGTGGTTGATAATCTATCTGCCCCTGCTGTGCTGGGAGTGTAAGAACTAAGTTGGAGAATCTAGTGTCACAAATATTGGCCTTAACCTTGTCCATAAGCTCATCATACCAAGCCCAGGCACCGGTAAAGTTCGCAGTACCCTTGAAAGTATGGGAATCATATTGTGATAAATAAACAAGGAAGTTTGATTTTGTGTCATATGTTTTAGAATTAAAAAATATAGTAGAATAAAGCTATAGGCGATGCCTCATTGAAGATACGACGCCTTTATCTATAGAGGTGACACCTCATTAATTTTGCCTACAAGGCGAAGAGGCAATTTTCTCTTTAAAGAGGTGATGCCTCATCAAAGAGGCAATCGCCTCATCGTAGAGGTGACCCCTTAATGTACTAGAGATTACGTAGTAGTTGAATTTTTTTGTAATTTTTCTATTTAATTGATCTCATTCCTAGTTTAAATGACAAAGAAACATCTACTAATCATAACCCATTGATGTTTTGTAAGAAAAAGCAATTGGTTCGGGTACTAACCTCTCTTGAAGCCAATGCACAGATATGAAAATGCAAATCCACTGTAAGAGGAATCTCATCCCTAATGGAGAACCCGAGAGTGTGTAGAGCATGTACTAGTGGTAGAATAAAATCCCACTCAGGCAGATATGGAGTCCGGGCAACATCCATGGTAGCAAAGGAAGAAGAATAAAAAAGAAAGGACAAAGAGAAATTTTTTAAAAAGAGAAAAAGAAAAGTGTCTTTACATAAGAGAAGTTGAAAAGAAAGTGGTTAGATGAAAAGTATTGAATAAGATAAAAGTAGCCTCTCAGGTTTGTACCCCGAGCCTGACGGTGTGAAATTTAGAAATTTGACCTCTTAGGTTTGTACCCTAAGGCTGATGGCATGAATTTAGAAGAAATGACCTCTAGAGTTGTACCCTAAAGTTGATAGTGTAGAGTTTGAAGAATTTACCCCTCGAGTGAATCTCAAGATCAAGTATATCCTTTTTAATTTTTATTATTTTTGTTGTGCATGTTGATTTCATGAAAATATTTGATTATATGAATTTAGTTTTTCAAAAACTCAAGGGGCAAACTGTGGAAACCCAGTTTGATTAGCCCATAATAAAAGCCTAGCGATGAGATAATATAAATACTAAATAAAAGCGAAGCCCAAAATCCTTTGGAGAATAGACCTAAAACCCTAAATTACCCTAGAAATGGACCATATGCTTAAATTTGAGCCCAAAACGCTTGCAAGGCCTGTGATGGCCGAATGTCAAAATGGCCTCAACCCAGGGTCAAAAAGGCAATGCTTGACTGAAGAGGCTTCGCCTCTATGGAAGCAGTTTGATTTGGCAACGCGTCTTTAAAGAGGCGCCGCCTCAGTGATGTCATCTTATTTTTTTAAATGGAGCATTAAACACTCTTAAAATGCTCCAATAATTCATGTTGCACGTCCCACGTCCTTAACAATAATTAGGACATTTTCAGATGGAAAGGGAGGGGGTGCAAGCTCCTTAATGCACTAAAATGAATATTTGGGGGAATTAAAAAAGAGGAGGGGGAAGAGAGAAAGGATCTTTAGAGGGAGAGAAGGGAAGAAAGGTTTGAGGGTTTATCTTCAAGGACAAAAGGAACTCTTAGTGTCATTCATCAAGTTTGACTGTCCCCAAAAAAGGTCCAATGATGAAAACATCTCTCTGAATATGACAAGTGTCTGTTCATTCGTACCGCCTCTAAAGCATGCCGTGAGTCTGAAAAAGCCAACCCAAGCCTTCAAAGAGCAAAATCAACTTCCGAATCATTAAGTCGTACCCCGATTTTATGCATTAAGAATTATCAAAGTGGTAAGTTGCTCATTTTGAGCAATCGTTGCTCAAAACGAGTAGCTCATTATATCAGTGTTCATCTCATGAGACTGGAGTCCCATTTCTTGAAATTGGAAGCTGATTTTAACAAAATGGACATAAAAAATATGTCTAGAAAGTCTCAAAACCGTGAAAAGCACCCTTAGAATAGCACGATCGGAGCCCAGGAAGGCTACGTGACACGTGCAGGAGTGCAAGATCATGCACTAGAGTGCGTGATCAAGTGCACCAAATGCATGATTACACGTAAAAAATGTGATTACATGCTCTGGTACGCATGCACGCGCGCAAAAGCGCGCACACACACCTTGGGACGTGTGATCACATATTTTTTGACACTTTTCCCTATAAATAGGTGTCCCAAAATTTAGGGAGGGGGGGGGGGCTAAATACACTGAAACGCTATAGAATTGAAGACTCAGGAGTCCCAATTTATACACTTTTGGCTCACCCACTGCATTTTCATAGGATTTTTTAGACCACTTTTGAACCAAACCCACCCTCATCTTTGTCATAACATGCTTCAAAAGTATACGAATTTCCATTACACACGTTATTTTCAACCTCTCAATGAGGACAACTTGAGAATCCTATGAAGCTAAAGCTTTGAAAACACTAAACAAGCTCAGTAAATTCTGAGGACCAAATAATAATTTTTGCATGTTTACTTTACTATCTTGCATTTTATTTTATTGTCGCTAGTAATTGAGAAATTGTTGTGATTGTGTGATGAGACTGACAATTTGCATGCTGATTGAATAATCTCTACTTTTTTTTTGCTCATGATTAACTATAATTTTGCATCAATATGATTCGATATACATGAAAGCTTACTTATCTAAGCTAAAGCTTCGATACTATGGTCTAATGTTGCAATCATCATTATTTATTATTATCATTTAGGAATGCTTTATTTCAATCCCTGTAAGAGCATAAACTATGTGCATCTGTTTAATCATTCATGATCCATCAATCATTTTTGTTATGCTTATCTGCTGTCCGAGTGTATGAATAGATGGAATTGCACATAGTTGTGTTAACCTCTATCTTGCAGGTGTTTTCTAGATCAGGACTAGATTTGCATTTCTGCAATCCTTTTTTCCTTTTTTGAATGTATTTACTAGGAAAACCTAATAAATAATCATGCTGAATTTTTGTTATTTTCTGTTATTATCCTATGCTTATGTGAATGTGCATATATCAACTGTCATTATCAAAACTAGGGTGCTGCGGTAGCCATGTATTGAGTATCATAATGAGAAATAGCCAAAAAGTAGATGAGATCTCTTGGGCTCAGAATCTCTGTTAGGGACGGTACTCGTTGAGTGACCCGATGTCACCCCTTTCATCTTTTCTTGGTTTTCTAAAAACCAGGTGGTGACTCCAAACACAAACTGTCTCGCATCCCCTCAAGATCAATTATTTTTCCCTATCCAGTAAATGGGATGGATGTCCCATCCAGTAAAGTTACAGTGTCCCTCGGGATTAGAAAAACAATATAAAAGCCTTCCCATGAGAGAGGGAAGGCACACGGTCCCTCACAGTGGCAACTCCACAAGGGACTCTGGTTAGAGATATCAATTCGAAAATGGCTATTTCTAATTATATAATACTCAATCAAATGGAGCCCTTCACCACTGCATTTGTACTACACAATCACACGTGTACTCTTGGTCCCAATCAGCAAACATTGATGGAAAGTGATCCACTATGATTCCACACGAGTCATAGGGTGATCGATTCAGATTTGTCACCTTTAGCCTTTACTCATGGTTTTGCCGAACTCATCTGACTAGAGTCTGTGACCTAAGTCCTTGAGGGGGGTGACTTGAGTTATCAAAAGAATGCTAGACTCACTGACCGGAGTCTATAACCCTAGTCATGGGGGGCATTCTCACTAAAGGAGCCCTTAGCCTTTTAACCTTGCATGAGCGACCTGACGGTTTCCATAAATTCTGAGGGATATGGCAACTTTGCCGAATGGGACATCTGTTTCATTTACAGGATAGGGACAAATGATTGGTCTTAAGGGGATACGAGACGCTTTATGTTTGGAGTCGCCACCTAGTTTTTAGAAAACCAAGAAAAGATGAAAGAGACAACATCGGGTCACTCAATGAGTATCGTCCCCACCAGAGATTCTGTGCCTGGGAGATCTCATATACTTTTTGACTAATGAAAGTGATCCGCAATACCTTAGTTTTGGTAATGACAGTTGATATATTTGCATTCACACAAGCATGTTGATAATAATGGAAATTATGAGAAATTTAGTATAATTATTTACAAGGTTTTCCTAGTAAATACATATGAAAGAGAAAATTAAAGAAATGTAAATCTAGTCCTAATATAGAATACTCCTGCAAAATAAAGGTTAACATAACTATGTGCAATTCCATCTATTCATCCACTTGGACGACATATAAGCACAACAAAGATGATTGATGCATCATGAATTATTAAACAGATGCACATAGTATATGGTCTGGCAGGAATTGTTATAAAGCATTTCTAAATGATAGGATTAACAGTAAATAATGATGATTGCATCATTGGATGTAATATCAAAGCTCTAGCTTAGATAAGGAGCTTTCGTGTTTATTAAATGCATATTGATGCAAAATGATGATTTAATTATGAGCAAATCGAGTAGAGATTATTTAATCAACATGCAAATTGCAAGTCTCATCACACAATCACAATAATTTCTTAACTACTGGCGGTAATAAAATAAAATGCAAGACAGTAAAATAAACGTACAAAAATGATTATTTGGTCCTCAGATTCAACTGAGCTTGTTTTGTGTTTTTTGAAGCTTTAGCTTTGAGAGATTTTCAAGCTTTCCTCACAGAGAGGTTGAAAATGGCATGTGTAATGCAAATTCGTATACCTTTGAAGTGTGCTTTAACAAAGATGAGGGTGGGTTTGGTGCAAAAGTGGTCTAAAAATCCTACGAAAAATGTAGAAGGTGGGATAAAAGTGTGTGGATTAGGGCTCCTAAGCCTTCAATTTGACAGTGTTTCAACGTGTGTACGCTCTCTTTTTTTCGCTCTTGCCTTTTTCCTTTTTCTTTTTGGCTATTGTCGGTGTTTCCTAGGCTATAGCCTTGTCAAAATGGAAGGTAGAGACCCTTATTTATAGGGAAATGTGCCTAAAAATATATGAAAATTAATGAAAATGCACATGATCACGCCTTGGGGTGCATGATCATGGCCCAAGGACGCATGATCACGCGCTCTTGCAGGTATTATGGGGCCTTCCTGGGCTCCCATCACGCTTATTGTAGGGGTTTTTTTGGGTTTTCGGACCTTATGGATGTGTTTCTGAGGTTCATTTTGTCAAAATCGGCATCCATCTTCACGCGTGAGCAAAATTTATTTGTGCCTGATCACTCACTGTAAATTCACTCAGGCGCTACTTCTCAGGGTTACACCCACTATTTTAGGGTCACTTCCGAAAGTTTTAGGGGTTTATGGATGCGTTTCCTATGTTAGTTTTGTGAAAATCAACTTCCAATTTTCACAAAGTTGAACTCTTGTCTCATAAGTTGAATACTAGTCTGATGAGTTGCTCGTTATGAGCAACGTTTGCTTAAAATGAGTGACTTACCACTTCGATTATTTGTAATTCATGAAATCAGGGTGCAGCTGATTTTGCACGGTTCAGGCTTTTCAAATTCTTGGCATGCTTCAGAGGCGGTACAAATGAACAGACACTTGGCATATTCAAAGGGATATTTTCATCACTGGACCTTTTTAGGGATAGTCAAAATTCGATGTATGACACCTCGACTCAGCCCATATAAATAAACAAATAGAATCTTCCCTAGGATCCTACCAAGCTTTGTATGCAAACTTTGATACTGTCTATCTGATCTAATACCCACAAATGCCATAACACTTCTAACTTCCATCACCGATTGATGTCATTACGTCTATTCTCATAGACTGCTCACACTTAGACTATGTGATCATTGTTTACCTTACATAAGCATGATGTGCAAGTAATGATAAGAATCATCCACCTCAGTATGAATAGCCTATGAGAACTAGCAAAGAGTGACATCTTTCGATGATAGAAATTTAATGCTAAAAGAATTAAATTATAAACTATCAAACAATACTTTAATGCCTCTTGGTAAATGTATCAAATATCGATGCAGGGACATGAAATTAGACTCCTTTTATTGGCTATAGCCCTTGCGCATGTGGGCGTATATGGACTATATATGCCATTTGTGAACCAATAACTAGTACCTATATTGACATTGTATGATTACCTCAAGTGCATTTAAGCATTGTCCTTAGTTTACCTTTTGGTTCTAATCAATATAAATTGAAATAGCCTAGTTTGAGAGCCGAACCATAGTCCCTTGTTAACTATTGGGTCAAAACCCACCTAGGACAGAGATTGAACAACCACGTGGAACGATAAGGTTAGAAGTGAGAGCTTGCTTGTGATTGGTTTATTCCTTGTGCAGGAAATGCTAACCAATTTTTTTCTTTTTCTTTTGATAATGCATATATAATATAGCATACGCTAACTCATATTCTTCTTGTAGCTATCTTGCATTTTTGCGTACATTCTCATCCCATTCCTTTGGATGGGCGCATCATGCACACATGATAACTTTTCTATACCTTGTGGCATGACAAGCATCCATAATTCTTTCTTTTAGCTTATCTTATTGATTACTAACCCTTTCTCTTTTGATGTGTTTTCTTTTGAAAAAGCATCATATGCATTCCTAATAAGGCTCTATACACCAATAAATATCTCATAGCACATGATATAACATGCATTCATACTGTCCTTATTCCTCATCCTAATCTCATCCTTTTGAATAACATCATGCATCAGTGCATACATCTTATTACAATTGTGCTCATACATGCAATTCATGATGGTTGCACTAACCCCATCATTTTTACAGCCACAAACCTTAAAAGCAACCCTAAAGGGAGAGTCAAGAACAATTAAAAATGGTCGAGTAATTTGAGAATCAAAGCCTCAAAGAGCATAAGAAGGAATCTGTAGCTAGTAGTGGCCTAACCAATGTCCTCAGAGCTGAAATAAAGGCCATCCATAGAATTAAAATCGAGAAAATCCTCAATCAAACACCAAATTCCAAGGATGAGATAATCCTCTTAAATGGAAAGGGGCCATCTCACACTCATAGTCCCAAATTAAACAAAGGAAAAGGGGTCTTAAGCACACCTAAAAATACTAAAGATGATTGTGAGTTTTACCAAGAGGAGCTTCCACAATCTTCATTTGGGGCAGCAAACATCGACAAATCTGAACCAATAATGAAGAACCAAGAGCTAGCCTGCAAGATCACTCAACTTGAGGTTTTAGTGAAGGAAAACACTGACACCCTGACCAGAGGCTTCAATCAACTTTTCATACTCATGAATGAACTCCTACAAGATCACTCCAAGCAACCCTATCGTTCTAAGCTTGATGAAGCTAAAAGTTAAAACATAGGTAACTAGAGTTCAGTGGATAATAAGCTATTGGAGTTCCTAGAATCATTTATTGACCGCCCTTTGACCTATGGAAAATTTCCAAAGTTCAACTAACCTCTCTCCATGATCTTTCAAACTCTTCAACACAGAAACCTTTACAACCTCGTGAGCCAAAATCATTGCCAAATCTACTACCACCTCATTTCAACCCAAACCTTTACTGTCACTTCCATCAAATGCCTGGCCACGCCACTGATACCTGTAAAACCCTCAAAAATATAGTCCAAGAACTTATCCATTTTGGAAAAATTGATGATCCTCAGAAAACATCAAGCGTCAAAACTAACCCTTTGCCTTAATACCGAGACATACCCCACACCAAAAATAAATCATAACCTAACCATTCAATCACACCACAATCAAACATCATCTCTTTTGGTCCACGTGAATCTTAAGCAAGGGATGGAACACATAACTCATGAATCCTACCTATCCTCTAGAATCCTACATTCGATCACCATAAGAAGGGAGAGCAAAAGGGAACCATGGGAATTTATCTTTTGTGAAAGCCATGAATAAGTAGTATCAAAGCAGCTAGAATGAAAAAGATCAATGAAACTCTTTTCTGATGTAAATAATGAACTCTTGCTTTGCTAGTGCTGAATGTTTATGTGGTTTATCAAGCTTCTTGGTGGAATGTTAAATCCTTTGTTTGTCATTACCTTATAATCGATTGATTATCTTTACTCACTTCACACTCCATTAAAACTGCAATTGTTTAATTATCGCAATAGCCTCATTCGAAAAAAATGATGAAAAAAAAGAAGTAAGAAAAAATGAAAAAATAAGAGAAAAGAAAGAATAAAAGATAAAAGCCCAGCTAGGTGCATAGAACCGCCTAGGCAAAAGGGGGCGAAAAAGAAATAATAATATGAGGCATGTACTTGAATGAATACTTACTGTAAGCCATTCTCCAATTCATCATTAGATTATAAGGAGTGCAAACAGACAAGCTGCTAAACTTGCATTCTAGCTAGTTCAGCATACCATCATCAAGATCCCTGGTTTCTCCCTCAGTTGTGTTGGCCCCTTTGCTTTTAATACTGATCCCAATAACACTGGGTAAGAACTACTGATCGTCTGACTCTCCCAAAGGACCCGACATTCTAAAGAAAGCCCATTACCTTAGCTCCTCAAGAAGCTAGAGCCTAACTCTCACCTCTATCTATAGCATACTCATTTGCATTACATGCACCCAACAACCCATGCCCTAAGAGTGCAAGTTGATGTTATTCTTCTAGGCATACCAATACCATCATCATTTCATGCATACATGCATTAAGATCATTAAATACATTCATGCATAAGCTCAAGATAAAAATTATCTTATTTCCATTCATCTGTATGCATATACATAAGATACAATCATCATGCATACATTCACACAGCACATAGAAGTCAGTCAGACTTCTATGCATATCTTATTTCCATTCATCTGTATGCATATACATAAGATACAATCATCATGCATACATTCACATAGCATATAGAAGTCAGTCAGTCAAAGTCACATGAAGTCAAGGCAGATACAACAACACCAAAAAGCAGTATAAAGTACAACACACAAGAAAAATGCCCAGTTACAATACCCAGAGTCTGTGATCTCGTGAAAATAATACAACAACAAGCAACCACAGCTAAAAGTCTATACCTAGCCTCATAAAAACAACTACATCGGCTATGGGTGCTATCAAGATTAGGAGCTGAATCTACTCAGGCATCCCCGTCACCCGAGCCAGGCACCATATCCTCTGCATCCATCTCAAAAGCCGCCAATTGCACATGCAGTTGATCAATCTGCTCACCATAAGACGCTCGCTCTCTCTCCCACTCACAACTAGCATGAATATACTCACTCTGCAATAGATAAACATCATGAATCACATCTCATGCATTCATAAAAACACATGCATCAACATAAAATAGGTACAAATCAATAAACAAAGAAGGTAGTACGCTCTGTGCACTAGTGAACTCTATGAAATACTTATGTGGTCTAATTATAGCAGTATACCAAGACTGAATAGTGGAAACAGGCACCTACAAAGAAAAAGAAATCATATAATATACAAATTAAGGAAAGAAAAAAACCTTGCGGAGTCAAGAGACTACATGAGTAGCGTTTGCAGGTACTAGATACGACAGTGGTGTACCTGCTCTAGGTAAAGAGAAACGTGCTCCTACTCCTGTAAATCACAGCCGTATAATATTAGAGGTGTCGAGCTCATAAAATCACTAAGAAGGGCACCACTAGATCCCACACCACTAGCATGTGCCATCCCCTCAGTCCTAGGGCCACCTTCCTTGTCAAAATGAGAAGAATCTTATCTCCTTCGATGACGTCCATAACGTTGCAGATAAAATCTCATAACTCATAATACTAACAAATTTTGTTACATGCTTATATGAAAAACAAAGAAAAAAATTAGCTCAGGAGCATATCGGGTCAGAAGATGGTACCCTAGAAGCAGACCAACCCTGGGATGCCTGCGAAGTCCCAGCTCTAGAACCCGAAGGCTATGAAGGATCTACTTAAGGAAGTGGAGGAGGAACAAATTCACTGGCCATAACATCAATCAATTATGGC
>CATIWM010110390.1:0-13527 GCA_949671775.1 Mallotus repandus | reverse complement strand
AATTATTAATTAAAAATTATGTAAAATATTCCTTTTGGTCCTTAATGAATTGCTTAAGTTACCTATAAATCCTCAAGCTTTCAATTGTTCAATTAAGGACATTCATTTACTCCATTTGAGTCCTTTCCTCTAAAACTATATCTATATATATATATATACACTAACTTATACTTAAATTAAATTAATATATTGTATGTAGATGAAATGCATAATGAATGCAATTATACTTAAATTAAGGGTACGAATGTGACAATTAGAGCTTTAGATAAAAGCTATTCCCATCTTAACCTTTAACAATCTCACCACCGCATTAATCAACAATTAAACAATAATCAACCTTGAAACAAACATCATAACCATCTTTCAACAATTGAGCAACAATAATCACATTTTGATCTAACTCAGGAACCAACAACACATTATGAATTACTTTTGAACCTTTGTTAGTGTGAACAAAAATTGTACCTCTTCTTTTGGCTTGAACCATATCTCGATTTCCAAGCTTTACTTTGCTTCTAATAGCTCCATCAAGAGAAGTGAATAAGCTTTCATCTTTTGCCATGTGACTTGTGCAACCACTATCCACATACCACACATCATTTAAAGCTGAATGACATGTTTGGACAACCATGAATAATTGTTCTTCAGCCAGAGGTTACTCATCAACAAAGTTGACTTATTGTACAACTTGCATTTGAGTTTGATTTTGTTTGGCTTTGAAAAACATCTCTTTATGCCCCCATTTCTTACAATAATGACATTGAATTTGAGGCTTTCCCTTGTACTAATAATCTTTAGCTAAGCAATTTGTTCTTTTGCATATAGAATAAGGAGAAAATTTGTTACTTTCAGCTAATGCACTTGAGTTTTCACCCAATTTTCCTTTTTCCTTTTGATCACCACCATTTCTTTCATATTTTTTCCATTTTTTATCCTTTGTTAAAGGCTGCACACTTGTTTGTCTTGCTTGAAAGGCACCTTCAATTACATCACCATCTTTCATAGAATTTCTTGGCTCTTGCAATGTGCTGAACATTTCAACAATATTTAGCTTTTTGAGGTTACAAGACTCCTCAATGGCTGCAACTTTTGCTTTAAATTTGTTGGGTAGGCTGACCAACATCTTCTTAATCACTTTTTGATCTTCCATAACCTCTCAATAAAGCATCATTTGGTTGACCAATTCCATTAGCTTTGAAGAATAATCTTTGATAGATTCATTCTCCTTCATTCTCAATGTTTCAAATTCCCTTGTGAGAGTTAACAATTTCGTAGCCTTAACTCTTTCATTTCCTTCATATCTTTCCTTCAATCCATCCCATATTTGCTCAGCTTTTTCAAGATTCATAATGCTTGTAAATACACCATTTGTTAAGGCCAAATGCAAGCATGTGATAGCTTTATCCCTTTTTTTGCTTCTCCTCTTCATGTTGCTTCATTTGAGCTATAGTGGGGTTAGCTTTTAATGGAGGAACTTGTTTATCTTCACCTACAATCTCTTAAAAACGTAAAGATTTCAAATAAGACTTCATTTTCACTACCCATATTTGATAATTTTCCCTAGAAAATTGAGGAACACAAAGAGTAACATTGCTATTTGAAGCCATTGATCACTCATAAGTGTTTGATCTCTCAATAAATTGGTGTTTAAACCTCACAACCCTTAAGAATACAGCTCTGATACCACTATTGGGGTGGTGAGAGCCAAGAAATAAATAACTAAGAATAATGAAAAATGTCTTGAACTCTCACACACCCATTTAATTAAAAGAGCCGCTCTTTATATAACAACAATATTACATAATTTACAAGAAAAATCCATACTGAAAACTGACATCAACACCTTTAAGTATGGTGCACATTACTTGCTTTACTTGTACTATTAAACAAGAACCATTCCTACAACCATACCTACTTGACAACTAACTACACTAGTTAAAGCTAAATTTTCAGTAATCATTTCCTGCACATACATCAATAGTACACATACAAAATACATATAAAAAATAAAATACATAAGCTTTGGAGTATTAAGAAAAGTATCAACTCTAACAAAGAGTCATATTCCTTTTAGATGAAGTAAATAGACTGAGGTTTTAAAGGATTCTTTTGTTGGCAATTCTCACACTGTTATGATATCTTGCATTTCACCAAGCTCAAGATCATGTGAACACACTCTTAACACATCAAGATATGCTGATAGGTGAGTGAAGATGATTTGAACCATAAAATTTGCTTTTAATGACCTTATCTTGTGTTATAGTACTTGAACATTTACCATTTCTTTGAAAATACTTTCCAAAGTAAAGAGCCTTTCAAGAGGGAATACTTCAAAGAAAGAGATATTGTCTTCAACCTTAAACTTGAAGGAATCAATGACTGTGCCTTTATCTTAAGTTTTACTCGCTGCATCTACCTTTGATGATGGGATAACTGATGCATGGGTTGACCAAGATGAAAGAGATGACTTTGATGCATCTGAAGACTCTTATGAATAGGAGAAACCGATATAGAAGGAGAATGGGAAGGTTGATTCATACAATTTATTAACTTTAGAGGATAAACGAGGCAAACCAATTGGGCAGACAAAATGGAAGGATCTGCCAAAATCTGATCTTAAGATCTCACATTCAGATGATGATTTGAATGCTCTGCTATAAGTGATGGAATGATTATAAGTGCGTTTCTTTTGGATATGCAAAAACCTAAGTGGGTTAGCACATTAATATCTATTGTATATTCTCAAGAAGAGGAGGATCCTGTAAATTCTTAGAAAATAGGTAGAGGATACAATGAACATTGTTAGAGAAATACTTCTGAAATCTTACTATATTGTTTGCTGCTAAATTTGAAGCCCACTTTTATTTTTATTACTTTTATTTTCTTTTCTTGCATAGTATATGTTATTCATGGCCTTCTGAGTTCTGACTTTCCTTAATTACTTTGAAAAACTTGATATGCAACGCAAATCATGAGACTTTTGGTGTTTAGGAAACATCTTTGTCCAATCTAGTGGGTTAATTAATGAACATTTTTATCTTGTACATTTGCAGGACAAGAACCTGTTGGTTGAAGCTGACCAACTAGGAAATCAGCTAGATGATTATATTACCAGATTGAATGCACTTCTTTCTTAGAAGGCTGCAGGGATACAACAATTACAAAACTGTTTAGCACATTTCTAGAGAAGACTGAAGGAGCATAATATCTTAGGATCTTCTGTTGGCTACTACTACTAATAATAATCTCATGAAGTATGGAGATGCAAAACAAGCAAGATGTGATGAATGTGATTTGGGTATGCAATTTTTTGTGTGATTATTATGGGATGCAAGCAACTTGGTGGATGGTGCAAATGTAGCTCTTGTATTCTTTTATTCAGTTTGAGAGATTGGAGATTTGATTGAGGTCCCAATCCATCCTTCTTTCATACACTATAATACTATCAGCCTATTTGTCCTCTATATTATTATTATTATTTTTCTCTGCACAAGTTACAGGCAGCAAGCATTTCAATTTACATGCCATAACCATCTGGATGGCATGCTTCTGTCAAGTTGTCCAAGCACTACAATTTTCATTCACTAAATACAATACTTCTTTTCCTATCTAGTATTTATATGAATCTTGGTTTTGTTTGTCAATGTTTTCTTGAATGACGTTACACCACATGCGCAACCTGCCTACAAATTGCTTATTTGATAGAATATGTATAGACTTGACTAGAGTGCTGAGCAATAGAGGGCTAGACCAATTGTTTTGATGGAAGTATCATAATCAAACGGCTATGGCTAACTGTACTATTAATAAGAGCTTGATCTAATCTTGTCCACACATTATCCTTGATTCGACCCATCAGGTCCATGGGAAGTCATCAACGGCCAGGATTAACCTAGACATGCCTTACACAATTAATTTAGGGTCATTTTCGTCAATGCCAAATCAGCTTTGGCAGAATCCAATCAAACGGCCAACGATGAACCATTGAATACCCGTGATTCGTCCTATCAATGATCATGATCAACCTGAGGTGGGGATTTTGCTAACTAAATCAAGGGTACTTTCGTCACTTCATAAATTATCCCACAACGAGCGGTCTGTTATAATGGCATTTTAGTCATTTAAGCACCACTTCCCTTCCCGCCAATTCCAAGAATTCCGTTGAAAGCACCTCACCTCCTTCACACACTACTCTTCTTCATTTTCTTCTCATAAACACAGACACAAAACCCACAAAAGCCAAACATCGATCAATCAATCAATCTAAGAAAAATGGTGAATTCAATCTTAGAAATGGCAAGTGGGAAGAAACTGACTTTTCTTGTGTTCATTATCTGCTTCTTGATCTCTTTCAAGAACCAAAACTCAAAGATCAAGAAAAGCTCAAACGGGTGGTCCTCCTATACTTCATGGGATTCGTATCCTTCATTTTTCTTGTCTATGGAAGAAGGAGAAGAAAATTCTCAAATTGGGTCGCTTGAATATGACTTTTATAGCAATTCTTGTCCGCAAGCTGAGGGGATCATTCGAAATGTTGTTCGAGAACTTTACAAAATCAAGCTTAGCGTCTCTCCAGCTCTCTTGAGGCTGGTTTTCCATGATTGTTTCATTGAGGTAATCATCTTTCTTTCTTGTTCTTCTTCTTGTTTATTTCGTTATGGGTTTCTAGTTTCTAGTTTCTTGTTCTTTGGTATCTTGTTTATGAACTTGATGTGGGCTTTTTCTTTATTGGGGTTTCCTGGAAGATCTGGTAGGTTGTTGATTATCTTGACGTGGGTTTTTAATTTCGTAAACTAGCGGATTTTAGTTGTTGTTGTTGTTTCAGGTATTCTCTATTGTTCTTGTACGTACTTTTCGTGTTAACTATGAGATTAGGTTCTTAGTTCTTCATGAAATTGCTGTGGATGTTGTTATTATTGGTGTTTCTTGTAAGATTTGAAGGGTTTTTTCTTTAAAGCTGTTTCCTTTTGATAATTTTCCTGGATTTCTGTCGTTATTGATGTGATAATCTCCTGTTGTTAAGTTGATATAGTTCATTTTTTGACGTTTCTGTGAACTTCCGGTGGTGTTTTATTCTTTGTGTTTTTTTGCCAAATACCACTTGAAATTTTTCATTGGAGTCAAAGTCTAGTTGTTATTGACTTTTCGTGTACTCCTGCATTTCGTTTTTCTGTCAATTGAAACTTTGCTGCTCCCATTTATATACAATTCTGATCTAGATGCTGTCCAATGAAATTTTGGCAGGGCTGTGATGCTTCTATTCTACTGGATGCTGCTGATGGCAAGAAATCTGAGAAAGATTCTGCCCCAAATCAAAACTTGCATGGTTATGATATAATTGACCAAATCAAGTCTCAGGTGGAAGAAGTTTGCCCTGCAATTGTCTCTTGTGCAGATATTGTTGTCTTGGCAGCCAGAGAAGGTGTTGTTCAGGTACATTTCTCCATTTCCATCCTCCTCTCTGCCTCTCTCTCTCTCTCTCTCAGGGTCTAATTGCATTTCCATATTTCAGGCTGGTGGTCCATTCTATCCACTCTTAACTGGCAGAAGAGATAGTACTCAATCTTTCCCAAATACCGCAACATTTGAGCTTCCTTCACCCCATGCTAATCTTTCTGAAATAATTGCATCTTTTGCATCAAGGGGTTTTGGTGAACGAGAAATTGTCAGCCTCTTAGGTAATATTCTTGGCCTTTATTTACTGTTTGTCTGGTATGAGTTCTTCTATAACATCCTTTAAATGCTCTTTATTGGAATGTGTTTGATTATCCAGTCTCAATTTAGTTTCAGCTTCTAATCTTTCTCTTATTTGGTCAAAGCAGTACTTACTGATGAAATCTAATATGCTTCTTGTAACAACCTAGAGCTGAATGTGTCAATCTATTGCCTTTCTTTGTTTTCAGGTGCTCACAGTATTGGAGTGATCCATTGCAAATTTTTTCAAAACCGTCTGTACAATTTTGGTGGGACTAACAGGCCTGATCCCTCTCTGGATTCTGAATTCCTCAACCTTCTGAGGTCAAAATGCAATATCAGCCATGCATCAGAGACACCAACAGCTTCACCTCACTTTGATATCTCTGTGTCATCGTTATCATCAACAGTAACATCACCACTAAGCAGCCTGATGTCATCATCAGCTGCACCATCACTTTCCTTCCAAGGCTCATTGTCTTCCACACCACCATTATGCACTGCACCATCAGTTTCTTTTGAGAGTTCGCTGCTGTCCTCACCTGAAGATCCAGCAATCAATATGGCTTATGATGGACCTGGAGTAGATTTTGGCATACTGTACTATCAGAGTCTTCTGCACGGTAGAGGAATCCTCTTTTCTGATCAGCAACTAATGTCTGGGGAAGAAACAGGGATGTGGGTCAGAGCATATGCTTCAGATATGTCCTTGTTCCGGCACGACTTTACCCGGGCAATGGTGAAGCTCTCGAATCTCCATGTCTTGACAGGTTCAGCAGGTCAGATCAGGCTCAATTGTTCGAAAGTGGCATGAGAAATGATCAGGCAAAAAGAAGTCTGTACTACTTGTTAAGCTTCCCTACACTGGTCTCTTGTGCTTTTACCCTAGCAAATTTGAACTTTCAGGAACCAGGATTGATTTTTATTGTTGCCTTGTAAATTTAGTGTCATAGCAAAACCAAACTGTCAAATACTTGTCCAAAAAATGCTATAAATGAAGTGATTTTTCTGGTTGGTTAATGCTCTCATTGATTAGCTTTTTAATTTGGACAGTATGGAACAATTCTCTATCGACAGGGCATCCAAATGTTTAACATTGCATTGATTGAATGGCTTTATGAGCACTGCAGAGCAGACATCAAATACCCTTATCAGGTACTTAAAAAACAGGCATTACAAATCCTGTGACTCTAATTATTGCTTATGTTCAGAACATTTATGAGAAGATATTATAGTAAAAATTTTCATTGCATGCCCTTCAAGGCTGGGTAGTTTTCGACTTTGTAGTTTCTAAAACTTAATGTATGCATCTCTGATTAAAGACGGGATCAAGAACAGCAATCCAGGGAAAAAAAAGTCCGGAAAGATGAATTTTCATATGATTCATATTGAAATATAAGGCACACTCAATGTAATATAGAAAGGAACAACTAGGAAAAGGAGACAAAACGCATATACATAAAGTAAAGAACTCAAACATGAGGATCCATTTATAATCTAATTCAACCAAGTCTTCGCTTCGAACTGTTGATGCTGGCAGATGCCTGAGGAGCAGAGAATTCTCTATACATGTCGGTGAAGAACTGGTCGACAATGTCCAAATATACAGGACTTTTAAGACGATTATAGTCGTGAAGTGCCTCTTCTACATCCAATACATGATCTACATCACTTACATCCATCAGTTCCAATTCTTTCATCTTTTTAGCCAGTGCATAACCTCCTTCTTTCTTGTTCTTTGAAAGCTTTTCTTCTTTTTTATTGGCTGTGAACTTTTATTGATCTTCTCTTCCCTCATTACCTCTTCTTTCTTCTTCAATGGACTGTTTGGAAGCTTCATGGGGCTTGCATTACAGTCATCTTTTGCTTCTTCTTCTTCTTCTTCTTCTTGCACAGGTTCTTTTGGTAAAGTGATACCATTCTTCTTTCTCATCATTTCCTTTTCAAGATCACACTCCCATTGATTGCAAAAATCTGTGTAGTACTGATTTGCTTGATGGTTCCTTAACCTGCAACTGGCACATGAAAATGGGTTGAAAGAAGCAGGCTTGGGTAGCTTTTGATACCCTCCAAAGAAGAGGGACTTGAGATTTTGGTTCATACCCTCCAAAGAAGAGGGACTTGAGATTTTGGATGGTCTTGTGGAGTAGCACCTTGGTCTTCTCAATGGGTCTCCTAGCTGCATTTCTATCTCTAATAGTAACTGTGGAAAAAAAGCTCTCTAACTACCAAAACAGACACAGCCCTAATCTTTTTGGCCTCTTCTTCAAGATTGTATACAGATAGGAAAGATAGAGACAGTTGAAGGCCCTCAAAGTCCTCTAGAAATAAAGCCAACAGGGTCTTAAAGCAATATCTGTTCTGCTTTAGCTTCCGTCCCTTTTCTTTTGTCTACACCCAAGATATTGTCCTCACTCTTTAATATGAAAATTCTGATAGCTATCAACCGTTGGATTGTTATGATCATAGATCAGAAGGCAAGATTTGAATCATTAAGGATTTGCTTATTTAAAGGAGGTAGTAGTAGTCTTATGGGTATGTGTGAATAGAAACTCAAATTTTGCCTTTACCATTAACAAAAGAAAGGGCCTAGCGTAGAAAAATAGGATTGAGAAACAATTCATAAGACAAACAGAGAACACTCGTGAAGTGATCATTGATTACTGAAAGTTGAACATTGACACATTTTCTATTAACCAGATTGAAACTTAAATAAAGATTAAGAAAACTGTTATAAAAAACTAAAAGTCACTAGAAAAGTAAAAAGATATTGAAAAACTAAAAGGCTCCAAAACATTAAAACACGTAACTAAAATAGAGTATTAGTCACTAAGAAAACTAAACATTCCCAAGCTGAATGGAGACAAAACTCTTTGGGTAAACTCTTGAGAAACACAAAAACACCCCGGGGAAATAAAGTGAAATAGAAATATTTGAGTGTATACAGTTGTTAAAAGCTTTATTCTTAACAATCTCCTCCTTTGGATTCATTCAACATAAAATTCATCTTTGCTGCTCATACCAATCATCCTTTTGAGTTGCTCAAACCTAGGTTTGCTCAAGGATTTAGTTAAAATATCAACAAATTGGTCTACAGACTTGCAATGAATCAAAGAAATTTCCTGCTCCCTTTCTACTTCTCTAGCAAAATGAAACTTAATTTTGAAATGTTTGGTTCTACCATGAAAAATAGGATTTTTGGCAATTAACACTACTGACTTGTTGTCACACAAGATTTTCTCACACAAGATTTTCATTGGACTTTCTTGTATTTGACGAAGATCACAAAGAAGTTTTCTGAGCCAAATGGCTTAATTTATAGTAGTTGTAGTAGTAATGTATTTTGCTTCTGCTGTTGACTGTGCCTCCAATTTCTGCTTCTTTGAACACTAAGCAAAAAATCCACTTCCCAGTGTAAACATGTACCTTGAAGTACTCTTCATATCATCAACTGATCCAGTCCAATCACTGTCATAATAGCCAACTAAATTTGCAATTGTCTACTCCTGTTTTACTGGCTAAAACCAAACTCCATGATTTGTAGTCCCTTTAATATACCTCAAGACCCTTTTTGCAGAACTAAAATGAAGATCATTGGGACTATGCATGAATCTAGCAAGTAGACTCACAAAAAACATAATGTCAGGCCTAGTTAATGATAAATACAACAAGCATCCAATTAAACTTCTATTTAAGCTCACATTTGCTGCATCATGCCTATCATCTTTGCACAACTTAACATTAGACATTAATGGAGTGCTTACTTCTTTACAATTTCTACATAAAAATTCTTTAAAATTTCCTTTGCATATTTGTGTTGAGAGATGAAGATACCTCCCTCAATTTGTTTAACCTCTAAACCAAGGAAATACACCATTTCACCAAGATTAGACATTTGAAACTCATTCTTCATTTGATCTTTGAACTGGTTAATACTGTCACTGTTGCTTCCAGCCACTAGCAGATCATCAACATACAATGAGACGATTAAAATTTCACAATCAATGAATTTAACATACAATATTGCTTTACTAGAGCTTTTCTTGAATCCCAAATGCTGAAAGAATTCATCTAGTTTGCTATACCAGGCCCTACGTGCCTGTTTCATACCATAAAATGCCTTCTTTAATAAACAAACTTTGCCTTCATTTCCAATATGATCAAAACTTTGGGCTGCTCCACATACATAACTTCATCAAGATTTCCATTGAGGAATGTAGACTTAACATCCAATTTATAGATTTTTCACTACAACTGTACTGCCAATGCAAGTAACAACTTGATTGTATCAAGCGTAACCACTGGTGCAAATGTCTCACAGAAATCATTTCTAAACTCTTGCGCATATCCTTTAACTACAAGCCTTACTTTTAACCTATTCATAAAACCATCAACATTCAACTTTGATTTGTAAACCCATTTCATACTAATTACCTTTTGATCAGTAGGTCTGTCAATAAGAATCCATGTTTGATTCTTATTGATCGTATCAAGCTCCTCATGCATTGCATTTCTCTAACCAGATTCTTTTACAACTTTTTCAAAGCTAGAGGGCTCTAACACAACTATGTTACTTCCTTCATAGATCTTAATAAGAGACCTAATACCTCTGACAGTATAATCTTTATCTTCCTCAGCTTGTGGAATAGTTTTATCTTTTTTCTGATGCTCCTACATTTCAATTTCTGTCTCATGGCCCTTCACTTCTTTTTTCTCCTAATTCCAAGTAGCTTTCTCATCAATGCTCACATCTCTACTAATGAGGATTTTATTGCTCAAGGGATTATAAATTCTGTATCCCTTCATGTTGGTGCTATAACTAATTAGTACTCCAACTTCAGACATTGCATCAACCTTCCCTCTTTTGGATTGAGGAACAAGCACATGACAAATGCTACTAAGAACTTTGAGGTTACTAAAAGAAGGTTTTAAACAAAACCAAGCTTTACATGGGGTCATGCCATTAAGTGGGTTAGTAGGAAGCCTATTGAGAAGGTATATTGTTGTATTAACTCCCTTGGCCCTCAAATGCTTTGACAAATTCTTTTTAAACAAGAGACACCTGGTTATCTCCATGATTTTTTTATGTTTTCTCTTACTAACTCCATTTTGCTATGGAGTATACTATTGCAAACTGCTCTTGTATGCTTGTTTGCTCATAAAAACTTTGAAATGCATTAGACCTGTACTTAGTGCCATTGTTATATCTCAAAATTTTTAAATTTGCACCACTTTGGTTTTCAACCTAAAATTTAAACTTCTAGAAAATAAAGGCTACTTCAGACTTTTGTTTCAAAAAATAGACCCAACACATCCTGGTGAAATCATCAATGAATGCAATATAATACAAATTATCATTCAGTGATGGTGTACTTATAGGGCTACACAGGTCAATATGAACAAGCTGCAATTTCTTAGAAGCTCTCCAAGAGCTTGAAGGAAAAGGTTTTTTTATCCATTTTCCCTTCTCACAAACCTCATGTACCTTATTTTTTTTGAACTAAGGGTAAATTACACACAAGCTCCTGACTACTCATTTCAGTTAAGGAACTGTAGCTAATATGACCAAATCTCCTATGCCACTAAATAGTTTCATCCATATCAGCTACAAATGCATGATCACATGATTGATTCCATTCTAAGAGAAAAAATCTACTCTTCATGCCAATAATAATTTCAGCTCCACTAGGATCATAAATAGTGCATGACTTGTGCTTGAAAACAATAGCATAATCTTTTTCAAGCAAATGACCAACACTAATAAGATTTTGGTCAAGATCATGTACATACAACACATCAGGAATAAATTTAATACCTGTTGGAGTCATGACAGTCATAACTCCTTTCCCAAATGTTGAAATTTTATCACCATTGCCAATCTTCACTTTTTCTTTGTAAGTTCTATCAATTTAGCTGAAGAGAGAGACATTAGTGGTCATATGTTTGCTACATCCACTATCAATGAGCCAAGTTAAAACTTTGCTACTATTGGCTTCATGAGCAGTTACTACAAACAAGTTCTCCTCATTTTTTTGAACCTGTGTTTTTACAACTTTAGCATTTTGAGTTCTCTTTTGCTTGTTTTTGCAAATTCTTGTCACATGCCTCTTCTGACCACATACTTTACAAACAACATTTGGTATATTCCAACAGAATTTCTCCTTGTGTGTGGTTTTATTATAGTGAGAATATAATGGGAACCTGCCTTTCCTCTCACCTGCACTACTACCTCAACATTCTTTTACCTTTCACCATAACTTGCTTGAATTGTTGAATAATTGAGTTGCTTAAACACCACTCTTTGGCCTTGCTATAGAGCTCATTCTACAGTCGTTTCAACTGCTTCAAGCCCATTTATCAAGTTTGTAAACTTGATGGACGTTATGTCTTTGCTTTCTTTAATGGAAGAAATTTTAGCTTCAAAATATTCTGGCAAGTTGAGCAAAATTTTCTTAAACACAAATGTTCAAGTAGATCATCTCCAAAAATTTTGATTTTATTTATAAGAGACATGACTCTATCAGTAAAGTCCTTTACACTTTCTCCCTCTTTCATCTTCTCCATCATAAACTTTCTTTTCAAATTATGAAGCTGCATATGCCTAGTCCTCATATTCCCTTAATATTTCTCCCTGAGATAGTCCCAAATATCCTTTAATGTAGCACAACACACGATTTTATCAAATATGGCCTCACTCACTGTAGAATGTAGAATGAATAAGAGTTTTGGCCTCAAACCTTCCAGCTTTCTTAGCATTAAAATCTTTGATTTGTGTCATGGTGTGGTTCTTAGACAAAGGAGTTTGCTCTGTCTCACTTTCGATATAACGCCAGAGATCAAAGGCCTATAAATAACACTGTATTTTTATAGCCTATTTAGAGTAGTCATCACCTGTGAGAACTAGTAGAGGAGTAAAAGCTAGATTTGCTTGATTTGAAGACATTTGATGGACACAAAAAGAACTAAGAAAGATTGTGAGGAAACAAATAAATGAGTTCACAGGTTTTTCACTCAAACAAACACAGAATTTGTGACACATGTTAAGGATGTTAGGCATACATTGTATGCATGTGACTAATAAATAATAGGGATAATTTCAAATTAATTTTACTTCAATTGGAGGTGTATATAGGAAGAACCCTAAGAAATAATCTACCATACTCAGACCAGTGATGAAAACTGAGCAATAAAATATTTCCTTTAAATACACTAACATAGAGTTTGAATCAATTTGAGATAAAAAAAGGGAAAGTTTTAGATAACTCAATAAAGTTTTCATATCATCTAAGAACACTTAATTTGAAGCTTTCTAGCTCAAGATATCATCAAAACAATAAGACTAAAAAACCAGTTCCTAAGAACCTGAATTCTGCATTTTCTAAACACCAACTCAATTCAACAAAAATACTAGAATTACTTACCAAATAAACCTTTAAAGCCTTTGAAAATGAAGATTATGATCTGGGATGAATTCTAAACCTTCAATTCAACTTCAAAATTCAGCTCTCTATTTTTCTTAAGAAGAAAAAAGAAGAAGAAGAAGAAGATGATAGACAACCCTACTCTTCCTTCCCTTTTCTATCGGATGCTATTATTTTTTTTCTTTTTCCTTATGGTTGCCACATACTCTCAAATCTAGTCCTACATTCATCATTTTTTTTAAACACTCAAGTGCATATATATATATATATATATATATATATATTGCTATTAATCCATGTATTCCTCATGTCTATATGATATGCATGTTATACAAATAAATATAAATGCATTATGTGGGTGTTACATTTCTCCCCTCCTTAAAGAGAATTTCATCCCAGAAATTAAATGTGA
>CATIWM010110375.1:0-13071 GCA_949671775.1 Mallotus repandus | reverse complement strand
ATTTTTCTCCTCCTATAGTTTCTATTTGTCTTTACATTTTTGGTACCTTCACTCTATTTAATGGTTAAAGATTTAAGGGAACTATGCATGTGTCTTTGTCTGACCAAACTTAAGGGTACTCTTATTGATTTACTAACAGTACAAGATGAGGATCATGGTAAAAATCTCTAATTGTCTTTGGTGGGGAGGGTCCCATCATCTCAACCATTCGTATTGAAAGCCATGAAAAATGCTTTTTTTGGCAACTGAAAACTTATGCATGACTTTAGCACCAATATAATTAAGGGTGGCTTCTTTCATGTTCAATTCTTGTATGATCATGATGAAAAGAAAGTTCTTAAGGGTGGGCCTCGACATTTTAATAGAAGTTAATTAGTTGGTGTTAGCACCATGCCTGAAGGGATATAATGGCTCTTCATTCTCATTAATTTAAGGTAGTATTTTGCGTAAGGATTCAAAACTTACCTATTAATATATGGGATTGAGCATTAGTTATAAAAATTAATGAAAGGATTACTAAAGTGAAAGCGGTAGATTTGGGGGATGGATTCATATGAATAAGTACGCTCGAGTAAGAGTTTGCTTGGATATAGGGAAACTATTTTAGCGTAGGGTTATTATTTTTGATAGTTAAGGAAAAAAGCTCTATATTGATTTACATATGAGAAACTTCCTAACTTCTATTACTGTTATGGGTTATTAAGTCATGTTGACTCTGAATGCACTCAGAATCCTTGCAGCCCAAATAAATAAGAAAAGGTATATGGCCATTTTCTTCAAGTGTCACCATTGACAAATAGGGGTGCAATTGAGATGAGCGGTTTGAGATTCACTCAAAGTTCAACTCCAAAAAAGCTTATTTGAGTTTGTTTGTTAAGCTTAATAGGTTGTGTTGAGCTTTAATTTAAGGCTTGTAAGCTAAACAAGTTGGGGTCGAGCTTCCTTAAGTTTGGCTCATTTAAGCTCGTGAACATGCTTGTTTGTAGGCTCGTGAGCAAGCTTGGTATTAGTGACCACTACCTATTATGCTACTATTATCGCATTGTACTTATACCATTATAACCATTCATGATATGTATTTGAGGTCATAAAATAATTTGATGTCTTATTACAAAACTACATAATTTAATATATGAATTATGTACTTTGCTTGGTATAGTTTCTTAGTTGAATAGGGAGTTATCAAGGCTAGCAGTTAGAAATGGCATAGATAACTACGTTTGGGAGGACACATGGCTTCCAGACAGTGCCAATCCTTTTATGTCTTCTCCAAGTGTCATTGGGTTTATAATTAAAAGCGTGTTAAACCTAATTATTGAAGAAATGAATAGATGGAATATTAATATGATTAACAAGTTTTTTAATGATAAGGATATGGAGCTGATTCTGCTTAAAGCCATTGAAGAGGAGATGAATGTTGGCGATGATGTCTAAAAATGAATGGTATTTACTTAATTCAGAGTGGATATTTTTCTCGTTATTCAACAAGTAGTAGAAGTAATTGTCAAGGGAACACGTCGGTCTGAAGGAAACTTTAGAGTATGCCTTCCTCCCCCCCTCCTAAAGTGTTAAATTTTATTTGGAGATCAGCGACCAATTTCATTTCAATGAGAGATCATCTTCAAGTGTGGCATGTTGATGTGGCTAGTCTTTTGCATGATGTGTTCAACCGATGATGAAACTATTTTCCATTTATTTTCTGCATGTCAGCTAGCTAGGAAATATTGGATTATATCAGGAATAAGAGGATTGTGTGGTAATTTCAATTCTTTTATTAACTGGCTTGAAGATATTCTACAAATATGGAACTCAACTGTTGTGGAACAGGCTCTTATCCTTTGCTGGTGCTTATGGAAAAATCAAAATGACATAGTTTGCAATAACAGAGAGAAGAGGGATATTACCATTATTAACTTAGCTACACATTTTCAGACTTAATGGAAGCAAAGCCTTCAACACAGGAAAAATTAGGTTAATTGTGCCAAGTTAGAATTTAGTATAAAGTGGACAAAACAAAAGGAAGGATGGCTCAGAATGAATATCGATACAATGTAATTTGCTTCATTGTAGAAAATAGGTTTTGGTTAGGTCACTCAAGACCATATTGGTGCTTGCTTGATAGTAATGATGCAAAGTCTACCAATTCTCTATGATCCTCTAACAGCAGTAGCTTTTAGGGTATGAGAAGCTTTGTCCTAGATTAAAATAAGGGAAAATGATAAGTTTTATCATGAACTATAGACTAATTATCAATTTAATCCTAATTTCAAAGTCATTTCAATTTGCTCTAACTTTTTGAGTTGTTCCAAATCTATCTAGACGACATTGAACTTATGCCAGAGATGACATGGCATTGTTGTGTCTGACCTGGCAAAAAAATTAAAAATTAAAGCAAAAATGATTAATTCTATCTCGAACTATAAACCAAGTATTAATGTAATCCTAATTTCAAAGTCATTTCAATTTGCTCTTCCAACTTTTTTAGTTGTTCAAAATCTATCCAGATGACATTGAGCTCCCCCTTCATACATATATATATAATTTATGTTTTATTTTTTTTGCTGGCATTGATTTTGTTGGGAGATTTTAAAGACATGTTGTCGCATTAATTTATTATATTTTAAAACTCCAGTAGATTATTTTAAAATAAACATTAAAAATTGTAATATAAAATCTATTTTAAAATTCTAAATAATTTGCTAATTTTTAATGTAATTATAAGTAATATTATAAATATAATAAATTAAAATTTTAAATAATTTTTTAAGTTTAAGTGGGGAGGATAGATAATAAGAATGTTATCAAATTCAGTGCATATTATTTAATTATGTACCGAAATCCTAAATTCAATAATTTATAAAATTGAAATGTATGATATTTCAAAATTAAAGGGAATTCAAATAATAAGATTTTTCCTCGAGATTCAAAGAAAAAAAATTACCAATTGCACTCTAATTTTTAGTATTTTTTGAATTTTATAAGTGTTTTTATTAAACAAAAAATATAATTAAACAAATATCAATATTTTGATTGATTACACAAAATTAAGGAATATATAAGCCTACACTTACTAAGTGCTCTTGGCATCACTTAACTTCGAGTGATTGTCCCAACCCCAACCTAGCATCTTCAGGGCATTACACTTGGACCATTAAGCTTGATTGGGGGAATAACTTGTAGTTTTTTTTTTTTCTATACTTCCTCTAGGCATTGCAACTCAAATTTTGAACCCCGTAAGTGATGCGTTGAAAATTCAAACGTATTCAATTCAAGACTTGACTCGCATGCCCTGCGATATAGCCTTGGGCAATGCTTTAAAAATAAGAAGGCTCACATTGCAGTCCCTTGATTCGTGAAGGAAGAGCATTACCTCTTCCTAAGTAAAGAAAAACTACTGACTTAATACCATGTCGGAGGAATTTAAATAGGGGAATAGTGACCCCCTAGGCTATATATATATATATATACACACACACATACGAAGGCAAATCTATGTTAGATTGCCACGTTATCTTTGGCACAACAATTGACCTATAGTTCAAAATAGAATTGATCATTTTCCCTTTAGTTTTGTTAATTTTTTTGCCATGTCAGACGCAATAATTGCCACATCATCTCTGGCACAAGCTCAATGTCGTCTTGATAGATTTGGAATAACTCGAAAAGTTGGAGGAGCAAATTGAAATGTCTTTGAAATTAGGATTAAATTGATAATTGGCCTATAGTTTAGGATAGAATTGATCATTTTCCCTTAAAAAAATGGCTTTTCTAAAGTTATTCTTGAAATTGATTCTCTAATAGCAAGCCAGATGATTAAGAGCAAGGATCAATATTGATAAAAAGGCTCTCCTTGAGCTCTCACTTCAACGGGAATGAATGAAGATGATAGGCTTGTTGAATGATATATAAAATAAAAACGTAAGAATGGGACAAGGTGGGATCCTGGTGATCCCACTCCAATGCTTAAATTAGTAAAAGGAATTTGATTAAGAAAGAAATTAATAGATTGGTAAGGAATTAGTTACCTTGTTTGAGTTGAATTAGGATTCTATATAAAGATGAAGATATTACCACATGGTTGAGTAATTTTAGGATTACAGGAGAGTAATTTTCGGCCATGTTGAGGAGAGGCTCCATAAATTAAGGAACTTCCATTACTACTGGAACTGTAGAAATTGTGCACAACGTTCATGGATCATGGGTGATTTATGTGTCCGCGAGCTTCAGGTCACAGGTCCTTCTACCTGTGGAAGTTTGTAGGTTACAGGCTTAACCAACGTTCTACTGACTTAGCATGTGACTAGGACTTTGACCCTAGTTTATAGAAGTTGAATTTCCTTTATGTTATCATATGTCCCCTACCTAAAAAGTTAAAAAATCTCATTTTTGGCTTTTCTCTTTCCTTTTTTTTTGTCATTGTTTTGTGTACAACCACGTTTTAGCTTTATTGATAAGCCCTACAAGAAAAAGGTATTTTATCTATCACCTATTTTAGTTGCAAGGCTGGGTAAGATTTCTTATTAACAAAGCTATTATTAGGTTACTGTGCATAGTTTATTTTCACATGTAACCTTTTCTTCAAACAATTATTTTTCTACAAGTATTTGTGCTTCTACAAGTAATTATTCTTCTTCAGGTAATTATTCAATTGTAGGTAATTATTTTTCTATAGGTGTAAGTGTTTTCATCTATCATATGTCGTTCTTCTGCAAGTAAAATATACTAATTTCATAGAAACTTTTCAAAAGCGAAACTAACATTAAGCTTCAGATGATAATTTTGGATTTCAAATTTGAATCTTATTGTTAATTAATAAGATAAGATATATGTCTTTCAAAATTGAAATTTTAATGCCTTATATGCTAAAACTTTTCCTTTTTTAGAGGTTTATTTGTTGCAAATCAAAGGTCAAATTTTGACCAATAAAAGCTTCCCCTTTTTTTGGCATACCTTATTGCATGCAACAAAGTTTATAGTTATAGAAGTACATTTTTGGAAAATTATAGGTGGAGAAACTTTCAGCTGTAGAAACTTATTTAAAGAATAATTTGCTACACTTGGGTTTTTAGCTTTTTTACTTTTACCTTCTAGCTTTTGGTTTTTTAACCTTTCATGAAAAAATAATTATTAATATTGTGGTTGTCCCCCCTCATTGTGGATAAGCAAATTTTGCTTATCCATTAGATTGAGTCTTTTAGTGCTCTTATTAAATCCTTAGCCTTCTAGCATTTTGGCTCTATGGTTTGAAATAATTTAGCCATATGGAATTTTTGTAGTCTTTGAAATTTTATACCTTTATAGTATGATCTCATAGGCTATTGCCTATGAATGTACTTTTCATGCTTTCAACATTTTAGAGCACTTTTGCTCTATTCTTTTTGTTCTTTTGACTTTTACCACCTTTGGCCTTTGAAGCTTAATTTTGTGGGCGTTTAACCTTTTGTTCCTCTAGAGCTTTAGCTTTGTAGCTCTTATACTTTTAGTGTGTAGCTTTCATTTCTAGAGTTCTTAGCTTCGCATCTTATGAGCTTTCTATGATAATGATCTTTATCTTTAACATTTCATTTCTAGAGCTCTTAGTTCTGCAAGTTGATGAAACTTAAATATGGCTATATTTTTTAGTATTTAAACTTGATTTCTAGAGCTCTTAGCACTATAACTCATAGAATTTATCTATGGTAATATTTTATAACATTTATCTTTTATTATTAGAGCTCTTAGCTCTGTAGCTCATTGGCATTATCCATAGGAATGTTCTTTGGTTTTTAGCTTCGAACCACAAACTTGTCACCTATTGATTATGGTATCTTGTTATTTTATGCCTGTAAGTTTTTGTTCAAACAATCGCTTGCTCTTGTTTGGCTTCCAGAAGGCCTTAAGTTTATCTTCAAGACTTCTTCATATTTCAGTTCTTGAAAGTGCATGATCTGTAACCTAGAACTCTCATTTCTATAGGTATGACAACTTTAGTGCCATATGTTAATGAAAAAGGTGTTTCACCTGTGGAGGCTTGAAGCGTGGTTCTATAAGCCCATAGGATGCTGTTCAACTCATCTTCCCACAGGCATTTAGCTTGATCCAACCTTTTCTTGAGGCCTTAAAGGATAGTCCAATTGCTAACTTCTGCCATTCCATTGGTTTGTGGATGGGCTAGTGTGATAGTGACTAAAGGTTCAGCTTCCACCCATTTAGTGAAAAGATTTATGGCCACAACTAAGAATTTTTTTTTTACTTGTGGCAATCGGGAAGGGACCTAAGATGTCCTTACCCCACTAAGCAAAAGGCCAAACACTGTTAACGGGCCTCTAATTTGCTGCAGGCTAATGTATAACCTTGCTAAAGCTTTGGCATTTTCCATACCTTCTGACCAAGTCTTTGGCATCTTTAAGCATTGTCAGCAAGAAATATCATTGCAAGGCTACTTTTCTTACCAAAAAGTCTGCAACTTCATAAGCTCCACAAATGCCTTAATGTATTTCTGTCAACACATAAGTGCCTTCATCTATAGAGATACATCTCAACCATGGTTGGTTATATGATCTTTTATACAAAATTCCATCAAGAAAGGAATAATTTACAGATTTACGAATTATTTTCTTAGCTCTCTATCTTCTGTAGGAAGAATACATTCAGATAGGTATTTGATTATTGGAGTCATCCAATTATCTCCAAGAGCTACCATAATAACTTATTACTTTTCCATGCTTTGGTGCCACAAGATTTCTTTGAAAACAGCTCTGGAAGATTGTACATCTAAGGCTGCAATCTTTGCCAAAGTATCTGCCTCCATATTATTGGCCTCGGGTATTTGTCCCAGGATCCATTCTTCTGCGTTGTCTTCCATTTCCTGTAGCAACTTTTAAACTTTCATTAAATATTTTATCATTTGTGGTTCTTTTACAGAAAAGTTACCCTTTAAGTGGTTAGCCACAAGCTGAGAGTCAAAATGTATCACTAAGCATTCTGCACATACTTCCTTCTCTATAGATAGTCTTACAATAAAGCTTTATATTTTACAACATTATTTGTAGCATGAAAGTTTAAATGTACCATGTACTCAATTTTTACTCATTATGGGCCTTAAAGAACAATGCCCGCACCAACTCCTTTAGAACCTACAACTCCATATGCATAAAGCTTTCATTCTTGTTTGTTTGCTGCCTGCTGCTCTATAGTTCCTTTCTGTATGTCTGACATTTCTGCTATAAAGTCTGCTAATGCTTGAGCTTTTAATGCTTTCCTTAGCTCATATCTGATGTTAAATTTTCCCAATATCATTGCCTATTCTATAGGTCTTTCAGAGGTTTTCACTTTTTGCAAGACCTTGCGCAGTGGTAGGTCAGTTCAGACAACAATTGTATGTGCCTGAAAAAAGGATCAGAGTCTTGTTGCAGATATAACCACTGCATATGCAATTTTTTCAATGGTTAGGTACTATTGTTCAACACCTCTCAATACTTTTGACATATAATGAATGGGCATTTGTTAGCTATTCTCCTCCCTAACCAACATTGAAGCAATAATATCATTAGTGGTAGATAAGTATAAGTACAAGACTTTACCTTAGTTAGGTCTGCTTAACATAGGAGGGGAGCTGAGGAAATTCTTCAGGTCTATAAAAGCCTGCTGACATTTATCTATCTGCCTGAAGTTCCTCAGGTCTTTCATCATTTGAAAAAAGGGCATGCACCTTCTGGTTGAGTAGTCGATGAACCTTCCCAAGGCCATAATCCTTCCATTCAACTTTTGGACTTCATTGATTATTTTTGGAGGTGCCCTATTCATGATGGCTTGAATCTTCTCCGGGTTAGCTTCTATGCCCCTTTATGATACTGTGAAGCCTAAAAAATTTCCTGCTTTCGCATAGTATTTGAGAGCACCTCAAATACTTGGCTTAAATCTCTAGCGTGATCTTCTACCTTCAGGCTCTTGATGATTATGTCATCCATATAAACTTCCACAGATCTTCCAATCATATCCTTCAAGATCATGTTCACCAACCTTTCCTTGCACATTAGAATTTGGTGATAACCTGTAGAGGCATTTATGAAGCTGTAGATTTTATGAAATGCGGTAGAATCCACAAGTTGATCCATGTTAGGAAGAGGATAACAATATTTTTGGACATGCTTTATTTAGATATGTGAAATCAACATAGAGCTACCATTTGCCATTAGGCTTTTTGGCCAGTACTACGTTGGCCAACCTTTTAAGGTAAGAAATTTTCTTTATAAAGTCTGCATGTTTTAATTTATCAATTTTCACATATATAATAGCCTGCCTTTCAAGGGCATGATTTTGTTTTTCTAAATTACATGTGTTGCCTGTAGGTCTTTATTTAACCTATGGTATATCAAATCAGGGCTTATTCTTGTGATATCAGATGGGTCCTAGGCAAACTTTGATTCATTGGCCTTAAGGACTTCTTCTATTTGATTTTTTATATATTCTTATAGACGTGAGCCAACAAAAAGCTTTTTACCTATGGTTGATAGTGTTAGCTCTCTTTTTTCATATGAAGGTTTAGTGTTGACTTGTTTTGGCACATCTAGAGTCTCTATGGTCAAGGATTATGAGGCATCTTTCAATGTACACAGGTAAGCTTCTCTTATTGCCTTTTACTTTCCTTTGACCACAGCTACCCCTGTTTCCATAGGTATCTTCATGGTTAAGTATCTGATGGACGTGCAGGCCTCGATATTATACAAGATCAGCCTTCAAATGATTACGTTATAAGAAAATGGGATGTCAATAACCATGAATTTTGCTATGACTTTCTTGACATGCTCCTCATCTCCTAACTCAATTATTAGGTTTGCAGCTCCTTTGATAGGCAAATGATTGGTAGTAGATTAACTGCACTCCCATCATCAACTAACATTTTTTTTAAGATAAAGTTTTTGACCATACCTTCCGCTACTAATGCATCTGTGTGTGGAGATGTTACCTTGTTTTCGTGTTCTAAAGTGTTTGGTAATAGGTGCTATAGGTTGCAGCTTGTTGACTCCTACAGACATCACCTCACTATTGTGCCTTTTTCTCTAGAGGTTTTTACTTTTTGCAGGACTTTCTTGAGTAGTTTTTCTATCCTTGCCGCTATTGTATCTGCTTAAAAGTAAGGCATTAGCCTTGCTGTAAAAATTACCACTACATATGCTATCTTTTCTATGACTAAACATCGTTGTTCTGCACCTCTTTGCACCTTAGGCATTTTTTCATCTCATTCTTTCCTGACTAATGCTAAAGTAATAGTTTCATTAGTTATAGATGTATATAAGTATAGAGTTTTACTTTGATCAAGTCTGCTCAGTAGTGGTGGTGAGCTGAGGAAGGTTTTCAGGTCTTCAATGGCTTGTCGACATTCCATTGTCCATTTGAAATTCTTCAAGTCCTTTAATGTTAAGGAGAAAGTTGAGCATCTTCTTATAGAGCAACTAATGAATCTTGCTAGTCTTCCATTTAGTTTTTGAATTTCATGGATAGTTTGAGGTGGCCCCATGCTTAATATAGCTTGAATTTTCTTCTAGATTGACCTCTATACCTCTTTAAAATACCATGAATTCCAAGGACCTTTCGATCTTGACTCTAATGTCATATTTTCTCAAGATTCTGCTTTATCCCATGTTTGGAAAGTACTTTAGAAGCCTGTCGAAGATCTTCTATAAGATCTTTAACCTTCAGACTTTTGATGATCCCGTCACCTACATAAAATTCCATAAATTTTCCTGTGGAAACATCTATAAACTATAGATTTCATGACCTTCTACAGATATTGGTAACTCCACTATTTCATCCAAAGGCTCTGTATTGACCTTCTTCAAAGTTTCTATTGTCAATAATTATGGTGCATCCTTTAATATGCAAGGATAAGGTTCTTTAGCTGCTTTTAGGTTTTCTCAGACTACAATTGCACCAATTTCTATAGGTATCTTCCTAGTCAAATTTCTGATAAAAGTGCAGGCTCCTATATCGTATAGTACTGGCCTCTTAACTTAATAAGTAGGTTATAAACCTAGCGACATTTGTTAGGGCTAAATCCTAACGCTACGCATACCTCAAATGTTAGTAGATTAATCGTATCAACTAACATCCTTTTTTAAAATAATATTTTCAACCATACCTTTAACTACTAAAGAGTTAGTTTAAGGAGATATTACCTTATTTTCGTCATCTGAAGTAAATGGGACCAGTTCCAGAGGTTGTACCTTATTTACTCTAATTGTGTTTACTTTACTGCCTTGCCTTTTACATTTGGTTATGATATCTTTTAGCATTGAGCCTCCAACTATGATATTGATGACTCTTGTATGTTCTTTTTTGGCCCCCTTTTGGTCATTTTTTTCCATACCACTTTCAGCTTTCGCACGTCTTTTAGCTGCAGCTTTGTCAATTATTACTCATTTTTTCGTCTATGGCCCTTAAGCGAACAAACCTACTCAGAGCTCCCTTCTGTGCCAGTCGTTCTATCTCTTTCTTAAATGTTTGTAGTCTTCGGTAACATGGCTTACATCTTTGTAGAATATGTAGTACTTCTCCCGATCTTGATTTCCTGTGGAATGGTGACTCATTTGCTTTGGCCAGGGGATGTTATCTTTGAATTTTTTGACCCATATTAATATTTTAGATTTTGAGAAATTAAGTGGAGTGTAGCTTACATGATGATAGGTACTCCTTCCTCTATCATCTCAATTCCTTCTTCTTTCTTTGTTGTAAGGTTACTTTTTTGAAAACTTAAAATGTAATCTTATGGACCTTTAAGCTTAAACTTCTGAACCCTGCACATAAACTTAGCAAAGCTTTTAGGAGAATCAAGACATAAATAGTCAATTAACTTTCATACCTGGTTCCTTGTTTCAAGGCTGTTAGAGCTTCATTATTGCTCAAGTATTCTATTTGCACAGCTACTTTGTTAAAGTGACTTTTGTAATTTCATAGGCTTTCTCCTTTTTCCTACACCACCTTCTGCAGGTTTGAAGATATCTTTTTGGTAGGAATGTTGGTGATGTACCTGACTTTAAATAAAGTTACTAGTTGCAAAAATAAACTAATGGAAGCTTCTTCCAGCCCCAAGTATCATTCTTGAGCTGCATCTTTTAAGGTTGTAGAATATACTTGTAGAGTAACACTTCAAAAGTTATATGAAGATACATTATGGTGCAAAATTTAACCAAATGACTTCTTGGATTTAAGGTTCCTTTATATGATTCAAGCTACCGAATTTTAAATTTGGAAGGAAAAGGCACTTATAAAAGCTGTTTTGTTAAAGGCGAGGTATGAACTAAATCTTAATTTAATTCTTCAAGTGCTAGGGCACCACATTTTTTATTGTTGCAAGCACTTTCTGCTCTATTTCAGCATCTGCAACCTGAATTTTTTTTTACATCACTAAGTTCATCTCATGATAAGTCTCCATTAAAAATAGTATAATATTTCAGAATAGACTTTTTACCTTTCTACACTTGACAAGTAAAATATTTCAAAACTGTAGATTCTTTCATCTCTGATGGTGTACTTATTATCATAGCCATAGCTTGTTCCACCCTTTTCATGGGAGTAAAAGATTTTTTGAATGATAACTAATTTAACTTGCCTTACTGAATTAGGCATACCCAAGGTAGGATCACTCATGTTGGCAGTTTGTGAGTTATCTGGATCTTGATTTGAAGATATCGTGAGTGGTGGATCTGGAATGGGTAGTTATTTCATCATCAAGGGAATTCTCCTCCATAAGATAGAAACTTCAAGGAAATGATAAGAATTAAACTTCCACACTTACGACACTAATGATTAAAAGGGTCTCCTGAGCTCCTACTTCAATGGGGAATGAATGAAGATGATTGGCTGACTGAACGATCTATAAAATAAAAACGTAAGAATGG
Source organism: Mallotus repandus (assembly GCA_949671775.1). NCBI lineage: Eukaryota > Viridiplantae > Streptophyta > Magnoliopsida > Malpighiales > Euphorbiaceae > Mallotus > Mallotus repandus. Next base: position 1,192 of record CATIWM010110375.1, on the reverse strand, counting down.
AACCAGGTGGGATCTTGGTGATCCCACTCCGATGCTTAAATAAATAAAAGAAATTTAATTAAGAAAAAAATTAATAGATTGGTAAAGAATTAGTTACCTTGTTTAAGTTGGATTAGGATTATGTATAAAAATGAAGATATTACCACATAGTTGAGTAATTTTAGGATTATGGGAGAGTGATTTTTGGCCATGTTGAGGAGTGGCTCCGTAAATTTAGGAACATCCATCACTACTAGATGTGTAGAAATTATTCATAACATTCATGGATCATAGGTGATTTACGTGTCTGCAAGCTTCAGGTCACAGGTCCTTCTATCTATGGAAGTTCGTGGGTTGCAGGCTTGACCAATGTTCTACTGACTCAGCTTGTAACTAGGACTTTGACCTTAGTTTATAAGAGTTGAATTTCCTTTATGTTATAAAATATCAATCTAGTTTAGGCTTTATTATAGATGATTACAAAGAACTGATGTCTTCCATGAACTCTATTATACTTTGTTTTGTCAAGTGTTTTATGAACCATGTTGTAGGCAGCGAGGTTTAGTGCATGCCCAAGTCTTTTACAACCATGCAACTGTTTGAGTTCAGGAATCTATAGAACAAATAACCACAATAACAAAGATATGATATGGAGATGAAGAGTCGCCACCCAGGGTAATAACTAGGAAAAGTTATAAAGTGGTGGTAACTTGATTCCCTAAGCAAGAGTTAGCACCACACTGAGAGAATTCTAAGTATGGAATACTAACTTCTTTTAGTCTCATGTTCCTTAAATTTATTTTATTAATTATTATTTTCTACTCTAATTACATGAAATTTTCATTTAAACCATATTTAAATTGACATACAAGGCAACTTATAATAATAAAAATCATGTAAAATATACATTTACATATATATATAACACCTATATATGTCACTGTATATAAAAAATTCTCATGATATAGGACTCTCTCAACTATATCCAAAATTCAATGATTTGTATTTAGTTGTATACATACATTATCAACCACATAGATTCACCCAAAAGCATATTGAACCCATGCATTGTTGTAGACGGCGGAGTTTAGCGCGCGCCCAAGTTTATTGCAACCGCGACACTGTTTGAGCTCAGGGCTCTAGGGAACACACTAACCACTGTCACAAAGACATGGCGTGGAGATGAGGAGTCGCCACCCAGGGTAATAACTGG